>CAJHNH020004445.1:1328200-1410700 GCA_905116865.2 Candidula unifasciata
CATACATACATACATACATACATACATACATACATACATACATACATACAAATGAAAGACTCATGGATTAATCAAGATTTAACAGAAACCCTAAAGAGCTTATCGTCTTTGTTCAATGTAACACCTGCCTGTGGGAACACATGAAGCAAATGGTAAATAAATATTTTCAGCTTGGCCGAAACGTCGAGCAATAGTTGTTCAACCAGTACCCTGATAGCGTCGCGCCAACGCCGCAAACAACATAATCCGAGGGCATTGTGCTCCTGTTTTCCAAAAGTGAGTTAAATTGAGAGACACTTTCAACTAGAATGACAGTTTTAGTTAAATTGACACCGTACAGCTCCAAAAGAAACTAACGGAAGCGCCTCCAAGCCACTACAGCTATCAAATTAAGAAGTTTTTGTGCGACAAATCTGCAGCTTTAATTTCTAGCTCCGAGGATTTCATTATCGCCTTCGGTGGTTTTTCTGGTGTATTTTCGACCGCCTCTCTGATTTTGATGAATTGTTTGGTTTCTCTGATGTTTTATGTGCCGTTACACTTTGCAGCATTTTTTTCCCTTCTAAAGAGTTATGTAATCTCTCTCCCATTGTGGTGTACGGCTTCCAGTCTGTTATCTTTTAGTTAACTGCATGCTGTGGTTTCTGGCGCGTTGTATATGCCCTGACATATCAATAAAGTGTATAGTTTCTCCGTGTTGTGTATGTCCTCAAATATGAATACAGTGTATAGTTTCTGACATGTCGTATATGCCTTTACATATCACTAAAGTGTATAGTTTCTAGCATGTTGTGTATGCCCTCAAATATCAATACAGCGTATAGTTTCTGGCTTTTTGTGTCTTTCAGTGGCTTCGCAACTTTTTGTTTTATATTTATTTTATAGGCTTTTCACATCGTCGCACAGGCGTGTTAAATATACCCTCTCTGTCAATACAGTGTATAGTTTCTGGCGTGTTAAATATACCCTCTCAGTCAATACAGTGTATAGTTTCTGGCGTGTTAAATATACCCTCTCAGTCAATACAGTGTATAGTTTCTGGCGTGGTAAATATACCCTCTCAGTCAATACAGTGTATAGTTTCTGGCGTGTTCAATATACCCTCTCAGTCAATACTGTGTATACTTTCTGGCGTGTTAAAAATGTACTGTGATATCCTTCTGGTGTATAGTTTCTGGCTTAGTATACATGTCCTCTCACATCGTTCTAGTGTATAGTTTCTGGCTTGGTATACATGTCCTTTCACATCATTCTAGTGTATAGTTTCTGGCTTGGTATACATGTCTTCTCACATCATTCCAGTGTATAGTTTTTGGCTTAGTATACATGTCCTCTTACATCATTCCAGTGTATAGTTTTTGGCTTGGTATACATGTCCTCTCACATCATTCCAGTGTATAGTTTCTGGCTTGGTATACATGTCTTCTCACATCATTCCAGTGTATAGTTTCTGGCTTGGTATACATGTCCTCTAAAATCATTTTAGTGTATAGTTTCTGGCTTGGTATACATGTCCTCTCACATCATTCCAGTGTATAGTTTCTGGCTTGGTATACATGTCCTCCTACATCATTCTAGTGTATAGTTTCTAGCTTGGTATACATGTCTTCTCACATCATTCCAGTTTATAGTTTCTGGCTTGGTATACATGTCCTCTAAAATCATTTTAGTGTATAGTTTCTGGCTCGGTATACTTGTCCTCTCACATCATTCCAGAGTATAGTTTCTGGCTCGGTATACATGTCCTCTAAAATCATTCTAGTGAATAGTTTCTGGCTTGGTATAATGTCCTCTCACATCATTCCAGTGTATAGTTTCTGGCTTGGTATACATGTCTTCTCACATCATTCTAGTGTATAGTTTCTGGTTTAGTATACATGTCCTCTCACATCATGTTAGTGTATAGTTTCTGGCTTAGTATACATGTCCTCTCACATCATTCTAGTGTATAGTTTCTGGCTTGGTATAATGTCCTCTCACATCATTCTAGTGTATAGTTTCTGGCTTGGTATAATGTCCTCTCACATCATTCTAGTGTATAGTTTCTGGCTTGGTATAATGTCCTCTCACATCATTCTAGTGTATAGTTTCTGGCTTGGTATACATGTCCTCTCACATCATTCTAGTGTATAGTTTCTGGCTTGGTATACATGTCCTCTCACATCATTCTAGTGTATAGTTTCTGGATTGGTACACATGTCCTCTCACATCATTCTAGTGTATATTTTCTTGATTTGTATACATGTCCTCTCACATCATTCTAGTGTATAGTTTCTGGCTTAGTATACATTTCCTCACATCATTCCAGTGTATAGTTTCTGTCGTGTTATACGTGTCCTCTCAAATCATTTCAGTGTATAGTTTCTTGCTTAGTATAGATGTCCTCACAACCTTCTAGTGTATAGTTTCTGCCGTGTTATACGTGTCCTCTCATATTACTCAACTTTTTGGCGTGGTATACCCACCTACTCGCATAATTTCATTCTTCGACCCTAGGATGCTATGTCTGCCTCTCAAATAATTACTTCCATTGACAGCCCAAGGTGTGTAACGTTGGTCATCATATCTGTCCTCATCCTTCTGTCTCTTGAACTGTCAATCATTTCCGTTACAAAAGTTCCTTTATGCCAAGATGCCGGACTGTCCAGCATCTTTTCTTTTTGTCACCGTCTCTCTTTCTTTTTCTTTAACTGGGGGAGGGAGAAGGGAGGGGGTGCGTGGTCTCGTGGTATGGCATCCGTCTCTGGTGCTGGAGGTCCCGGGTTCATACCTTAGTGAAGGACGGGATTTGTTTACGTGAACTTCTAGTAATTTCCCTGGCCTCTGGGTAGTTGGATCGAACCTTCGTGTGTATTGTTGTTCACGCAAAAAATACCTTGATAGTTGAAAATCAAAACGAGTAGCCTAACCGCGCTGCCCGGACAAAATTTGTATTTCTGAATCTTCGCCGGTGCAACAGAGTTAGTGCACTGCGTGCTGAAATACTTCTAGCTCAGGCTTGAGTTAGAAGTATAACGGAGCACTTATGGGTTAAACATGTGTGCCATAATGTTGATCCGTCGACTAAACTAAACTAAAGTAATTATTTTTTAACTCTCCTGTTGTTCGTCACTTTCTGTCGTCTCTTTTCTTCTCGAACTTTTCTGTTGTCTGTCACCTTCTGTCTCTCTTGTTCCCTAACTTTTCTGTTGTCCTTCACCTTCTGTTTCTCTTGTTCCCTAACTTTTCTGTTGTCCTTCACCTTCTGTTTCTCTTGTTCCCTAACTTTTCTGTTGTCCTTCACCTTCTGTTTCTCTTGTTCCCTAACTTTTCTGTTGTCCTCATGTACTCCAGGTGTTTCCATCTTAAGACGAGGCCCAACGAATGATTGTCCTTAGTGTGAAAGGGTCCACATATGTGTTTACAAACACATACACACACATACACATACGCACATATACATCACAGACATATACACACATACACACACACACACACACACACACACACATATATAATTTCTCTGTGTGGGTTCTGGGGCTAAACTGTGGGGGAATAGACCCACTGCCTGCCTTAAAGCATGTCGTAAGAGTCGACTAATTGGTAGCTTCCTTCGAAGTCGGAGTACATCTGCCTGAGAGGCAAGGAACCAACAGTCTGCATGCAAATGAGTCAGACCTGTGAAATGGATGTACACGCTACACTAAGCTTCTTGAAGAGGACTAGAGTCCAAAAGTGGAAAAACAACCAGAACTTTCTGTCGTAGTTTACAGCCTCTGAACGAGAAGAAGAAGAAAATATATGTAAATGTACATTTATCTCTCTATGTATGTGTGTGTGTGTGTGTGTGTGTGTGTGTGTGTGTGTGGTTATGTATGGTGTATACCAGCCCCCTCCTCGAAAACCCTCACTAGGTACTATAGTACCGGTCCAAGCCACTAGTTTTGGTCCAATTAAAATTTTTTGGCCGACATAATGGACCCAAAGAAACCAGACCACAATTATACCCGATAATGCTAGCAGTAGTTTAAACGTGGTCGATTTTGTTCTTAGATTTTTATAAATGGATGGATGGATGAAACTCGCTGTTCGATTTTATATGTGTCAGGAAATGAATGACCAGGGCTAGTCTTTTATCCACTACATACCAGCGATAAGGAAAGAGGTTTGTTTCAAAAGACGTTTGATATATATTAAATTAATCAAGTACTTTTGAACCTTTGAAAGAGATGTAGTTGAAGGAATAATTAGCAGGAACAAAGACACGCCCAATAAGCTACAGAAAGCTCTCATCACAAGGCTAGCAGAAATTTCAACTCAAGCAAAGGGTTAAAGAGGATGCTAACTAGTCTTGAAGAAACTCTCGTGAAACATCACCTGATGTCTGCTAAATGGAATACCACCTGCTGTCTGCCGAGAACAAGCCTAATGTCTGTCGTCTAGACAAACATCTCACCATGGTGCATGGACATCATGAAACATGCTTGATTTAGGACCAGACATGAGAGCATCCCAAAAACAAAAACAAAAAACATTTATTGATAATTTTTAAGAAGCTGGAGCGTGCGCAGGCACTTTAGTCATTAGATTAAATACTAAGCTTTTGATGTGTCAAATTTAAATATCAGCTTGCCAATTTAACTATACATAGATGACCTATCTTACTAGAAAGTTACTGTTTTAATGTTTGACCCAGTTTAATATAATCAAGTGTAGAATACCATATCCACCTGATTTCATACATTCAAATGTAAATTTAATATTTCAGGATATTCTCTGAACACATTTACATATTTACTGAACTAATTTAATTACAGGATTAACCCTTTGAATCACAGACTTGGTCCGTTTAACTATAGTTTTAAAAAAGTTAAGAGCCTTTTTTTTTTTGACGCGTTTAGGCGAACTGGATATAAAGGGTTAGAAGCATTTTATAGACCAATCGGTACTAAGGGGTGATGTGATCAATATCATGCCGGCCGCCTTTATTTCCTAGGACATTACATGGCTTACTCAATCGCCTGTGTCGACCTGGGAGCCAATGTCATTTTTGACAAAGTCGAGCTCCGTTCGGAATTGAACCCATGACCCTCAGATCGGCAGGCGAGCGTCTAACCGCTACACCACGGAGGCTCCTGTTCAGCCAAAGACTTCATGTAAATTCAGCTAGACATGTCAAGCCTTAACTAAAAGAATTCACATGTTCAGTTATAGACTTAACTCAAGCAACTATATATTTAAATCTTGCACCTATATTCTTAACTCTTACAACTTTTAACATAACCCATGCAGCTATAGACTTTTACGTGAGCAACTACAGACGGGCGCAAATATCGCAGCCATGCTGTAAATGGGCACAACGCAAATGCATCTTCATATGAACGCAACAGAAGAAGAAGAAGAAGAGGTTCCTAGAAAACATTATGTAGTGAACTGACAAATGAGAAGACCAGATCGATGACAGATGAACAGAACAAGCCAACATATCGGGCGATGACAGATTAACAGAACAAGCCAACATATCGGGCGATGACAGATTAACAGAACAAGCCAACATATCGGGCGATGACAGATTAACAGAACAAGCCAACATATCGGGCGATGACAGATTAACAGAACAAGCCAACATATCGGGCACAGGGCACCAACACTGAGAAACATACAAGTGTCTGTAGAGACCAGAAGAACACTCTATGTCACAATCTTCTTGCCAAACCTGTGCTACCAATGCCAGATATGGACAATGACAGAAACAGAGAAATAAAAACACAACCGACATGAGATTCCTGACAAAGTATTTTAATATAACAAGAAGATAAAAGACCAGAAACCATGAAATTCAATGAAATATGCGTAGCGGCAGCTCTGGATTTCATTAGAAAACAAGTGAAATAGATTTGTCATGTAACAGGGATGGCAACAAATACAACATGACAACAAGCAGTGATGTACAGATCAAGCGGACAGCGAGCCAGAGGCAGACCACGCAAACGATGGACGACAGGAAATAACAGAGTCCCTGGGAATTCCTATTTATGAAGCGCACAAACGGACACATCTTGTCCCCCCCCCCCCCACCCCAACCTCTCTCTCTCTCTCTCTCTCTCTCTCTCTCTCTCTCTGCGTGTGTGTGTGTGCGTGAGCGCGTGCGCACAGTACGACTGAAGGCGTCGAAAAGGGTGTATAGATAAACTAATGCTACAATAGACCTCACCCATGCAACTCTAGACTTAGCGCATAACATTATTAACGTAACTTTTTAACCACAGAATTAATAGGCTCAGCATATTGATTGGTAGTTTTAAGCTGATCTTAAAATGTATATATCCATTATACTGATCCCATAACACACACGTAATACAGACAAGCACATCGTTAACAGTGGGTTAATTAGAGATGTTTTCTTCAAAGCTAAAGAGCACCTGCCTGAAAAGCCAGGAACCAACAGACTGAATCCATGCAAACCACATCTGTAAAACGTGATGTGCGCGCAAAACTCAAGTTCGGAAACAAGAATAAAGTCCAAATATAGACCAAAAATTTAGATTTTCCGCGGCAGTTTACAGCTAGTGAACGCGAAGAAGAAGAAGCAGAAGAAGAAGAAGAAGAAGAAGAAGAGAAGAAGAAGAAGAAAGAAAGAAAGAAAGAAAGAAAGAAAGAAAGAAAGAAAGAAAGAAAGAAAGAAAGAAAGAAAGAAAGAAAGAAAGAAAGAAAGAAAGAAAGAAAGAAAGAAAGAAAGAAAGAAAGAAAGAAAGAAAGAAAGAAAGAAAGATGAAGAAGACGAAGAAGAAGAAGAAGAAGAAGAAGAAGAAGAAGAAGAAGAAGAAGAAGAAGAAGAAGAAGAAGAAGAAGAAGAAGAAGAAGAGAAGAAGCAGAAGAAGAAAAAAGGAAGAAAGAAAGAAGAAGAAGAAGAAGAAGAAGAAGAAGAAGAAGAAGAAGAAGAAGAAGAAGAACAACAACAACAGCAACAACAACAACAACAACAACAACAACAACAACAACAACAACAACAAGAAGTTGATTACCTGGTGATAAGTAACTTGGAACTGAAATAAATCCACGAGTTGCAGGGAGCGAGCAGCGAGGAGAACACTCCAGGCTGGACCAAATGGCCTGAATCTGTCAGATGTTTACCGACGAGCGTTCAGCACGCGAAGTTCACGCTATGGGGCCATCAGGCTGGTTGCTAGCGTGGGCTCAACTCCCAGCTACAGGCTGGCCAGACAGGGGGCAGTGCGCAAACTGTTGTGACTTTCGTCCCGTCAATAAAGTCTGCCCAAATGTCAAACTCTATTAGTCAGAAAGCGTTCGCTATCAAATGTTGAAACTTGGCAAGCAGCGTGTTAATAATTATGTCCTGATAGGAAAATAATTTTAATGTAAACAAACATCTTGTTCAGTTAAAAAAAAAAAAAAAATAATAATAATTTGCAGTATATGAAGAAAAAAAAAATCTGATTTAAAACGCACAGTTAACATGCTTTAAACCTAATAGAGTTAGGGCAACGTGGCAAAACATCAAACTGCCAATGTTTAAGAGATAATCCGTGCTAAAAACCAACGCACACTTATTTTGAGTTAGGAACTGGATACACTATGTACTGTCATAATCTCATTTTATATAATTGTAACATAGTTCATAGGCGTTTCATTCTCCCGTGGTCAAACTTCTGCCACCTGCCTCTCCTGAGTTATGTGAACACAATACTTCATTGTATGCAGCACAGACTATCAAAATAATCACATATGAAGTGAATTCAGAAACTATCTTCTCGCATGTAGTTTCATCATTTCTTAATTTGTTTATATTTTACTAACGCTGCCTCCGTTATTCTCTTTTTTTTTTCAATGACTTACTTGGTTATTTACAAGTACAGTGGTAAGCTTTACTCCCTTCTCTTAAAAAAAAAAAAAAAACATCTTTAGCATGTGATAACCAAATAACCATTTTTTTTAGTGTCCTAATAATACAATTTAAATGACCACTGATAGAAAGACACAATTATATGTTGCGTGTTCTAAAGTCGGCAAACCAGACTATCTCTATATCTGTGCAGACAATGATTGCGATATTAACTATATTAGACACGTGCGATTTCTATTGTCTTTCTTTTCCAAGAACCTCCGATAAGGGAAAGAGTAGTAGGTGGATCTGGAGATCGGGGTGGAGAGGGGGGGGGGGGGGTCAAAGACTATCTCTGTATGTGCGCAGACAATGATTGCGACAGTAACCATATTAGACACGTGCGATTTCTATTTTCTTTCTTTTCCATTTAGCCAAACTATGCCAAAGCAACTCGTGGCCGAGTACATCTAGTATATAATAAGACATGGAAAATATGGTGTCACTTACTGAAAGTAATTTTATTCATAAATCCAATTTTTCTGGGCAAGTCCATAGCTGACAACCTAATCGGGGTTGACCCACAGGGCAATCTTTTTTCCATGGCAAATGTTTAGGCCAACGTCAACAGCAAAGTCTCCTTGGATGGTCCCAGTAGGAGACTCCCGTGGTTTTGTGGCACCAAGCATCTTTTTGCCCATGCTCGGGACATTTGTGCCTTCCCAAACCATCGCAAAAACAGGGCCTGCGCTCATGTATTCCATGAGACCGGGGAAGAATATCTTGCTGGACAGCTCAGTATAGTGGTTGTGCAGAAGATTCTTGGATGGCCAGACATATTTGCCAGCCACCAGCTTGCAACCACGCTTGTCAAAACGACTGATGATTCCACCACGAGTCCGCCTTGAACGCCATCTGGTTTGACGGCAAGGAAGGTATGTTCGCATCTAGGGTCCGCCATGTTTCCAGTAAAAAGTTAGAAGTTGGAGAGCAATGCGAATATAACCGGCGTTTAACCCTCGATGACAGCAAGTGTGAGACTTAAACCCCCCACCCTCCCCTAATATAGCGCCGCGCACTGTGACACGGATCAGTTTTGTGTATGAATGTAAGTTGTACCTCACCAGTACATCACAAAAGCGATAAACACCCGGTGACACAAAGCTCCACCATGCGGATGAGGATCACCCCTAAAGAAGTCCCATCCCGGAAACCCCTTTTAGCCGTCAGGCCATATTTAGGGCCCTCGGCAAAATCTAGTGTAGGGCTTCAAAATAACTAAAAATAATTGCATCCCACAAGGGGATGACAAGATAATGTTAAAAAAAAAATAGATTAGTTGAAGCACGTATACTGGGGTACCATTGTAACTGAAGTCCATTGATTGCTTGTTGTACCCCACCAGGAAACCACACAAGCAATAAACACCTGGTGTCACAAAGTGCCACCATGTGGGTGAGGATCATCGTGGAGAGGTCCCAGAAACTCCTTTCAACCGTTATGGCCACAAAAGTGGCCCAGACATACTCAGGACCCCCAGCAAAAGCTAGGGTGGGGCTTTAACAAAAAAATTGCATCCCAAATGAGAACTTCTAAAATATTATTATTACTTAAGTCCATTGTAGTAGTAGTAGATTTCTACCCCACTAGGACATAACACAAGCGATAAACACCCGATGACACAAAGTGCCACCATGTGGGTGAGGATCACCGTGGAAAGGTCCAAGAAACCGCGTTAAGCCACCAGATCCAATTTAAGGGCGGGCTATATTGCGGCCCCCGGCAACAGACAGGGCGGGGCTTCAAACAACGAAAAATTGCATCTTATAAGGAGATGACTGGATTAGTAATTGAGTCTTTTTGCTTGTGTCCATTGTCTGTGGGTTGTAAAGAATTAAAGTACAGTGAAACCTCGCTTAACGAGCATAATTCGTTTCAGAAAAATACTTGTAAAGCGAAACACTCGTTATGCGAAACAATTTTTCTCATATTAATTAATCTTCTTCTTCTTTCGTTCGCATGAAATAAATTGTCTATATCTGCAAAGCCGTCTCTAGTGTGAATTTCACTGTCTTTTGTAATTCACTAAGCGGCCCGTAAAGTTTGACCTCCACAAGTGTCTCTTTTGGCCAAAGGTTTTGCCTGAAAGCGTTGAATCTGGGACAGTCTTGAAGGATGTGATCTGTTGTTTCGGGTGCCAGTCCACAAGTACACATGGCTGATTGGCCAATCTTAAATTTGTTGTACATGTGGGAGCGAAGTCGATTGTGCCCTGTTCTAAGGCGAAGGATAATGACTTGCTCTGGTCTGTCCATAATATGGTAATCATCTTGTTGCTACCCCATAAGCTCTTCGATGGTCATCTCTTGGCTGTGCTCTTCCACAAGCTCTTCGATATCACTGTTATCCACCAACAATCCCATGATAGTGGCCAAAGATACAATCTCGTTGACTACAGGTTCCACAGGTACTGTCTCGAACCCCTCAAAGTCACAAATCGACAACGCTCTCCGAAGTTAGGATTCTCTTCGTAACCCCTTCCCCCGCCTTATCGATCATCTTGAGGCAGGCAACGATGTGGAAGTGATTTTTCCAAAACTCTCTGAGAGTGAGGTTGGTCCCTTCAGTTACCTGAAAACAATGCTCGAAGAGTGCTTTAGTGTAGAGCTTCTTAAAGTTAGAAATAACTTGCTGGTCCATGGGCTGGAGTAACGGTGTGGTGTTGGGAGGCAGAAATTAGATCTTAATGAACTCATAACATTCTTTAGGGAGGTTAAATTGTAGGCCTGGGGGATTCATATACATATATCACAATATAACACAAGTTTGAGAAAATGTGTGATCACAAGTGACACTACGATGCGACTGGAACGAGTGCTAAACACATACTGATGTAACATGCGCACCATCCGGGACTTCCCCTCTCCTCTCGTTATGCGAAACGTCGCTCGTTAAGCAAGTCATTCTTTTACAATTTGTTTTGCTCGTTATGCAAATTACTCGTCTGACTGACTGACTGTCTACACCACTAAGACATCACACAAGCGATAAACACCCGATGACACAAAGTGCCACCATGTGGATGAGGATCACCATGGAGAGGTCACAGAAACCGCGTTCAGACAATTGGCCATATTTATGGCCTGCCTGTATTGCGGCTCTTGGCTTCGGAATGTTATAGAATTACTCGTTGACTGACTGACTTTCTACCCCATCAGAACATCACACAAGCGATAAGCACCCGATGACACAAAGTGCCACCATGCGGATGATGATCACCGTGGAGAGGTCCCAGAAACCGCGTTCAGACAATTGGCCATATTGATGGCCTGCCTATATTGCGGCCCCTGGCAAAAGCCAGAGTGGGGATTCAAATAACAAAAATTACGTCTTAAGAAGGACGTAAAGAATATGCAATTACTCGTTGACTGACTGACTGACTTTCTACACCACCAGGACATCACACAAGCGATAAACACCCGATGACACAAAGTGCCACCATGCGGATGAGGATCGCCGTGGAGAGGTCCCAGAAACCGCGTTCAGACATCTGGCCATATTTATAGCCTGCCTATATTGCGGCCCCTGGCAAAAGCCAGGGTGGGGCTTCAAACAACAAAAAATTTCGTCCTAAAAAGGACGAAACTGGATTGAATTACTCGTTATGATAGGTGCTCGTTAAGTGAGGTTCTACTACCAAGAGTTCAAATATCAACGTTATTTTTTATATACAAATTTGAAAAATTAAAAAAAAACATTTTTAAGATGCATTAATTTAGGCGGAAAAAAAAAAATTGCAGTCAAGATTCTAAAGCAAAAAGAAAATAATTCAGACAAAGAAGAAAATACGAGAGCAAATCCCTGGGACCCCCTTCAACTGTACATCTTCATCAGACTCTCACGTTACGTCCCTTGGCGTGAAAGGTGAGATTACGGCCCTTTATCAGTGTCAGCAAACGGCGCTAACTGTGGCCTGGTCACGCACAGTGGCAAATGGAAGAATGGACTTTCTTATCCTTCTGGGGACGCACGCAAAGTATTCGGATGAGAATCTAGCAGGAGCAAATCCCTGGGACCCCTTCAACTGCACATCGTCATCAATCAGTAGGTTGCCGAACGTGGCGTTCTTCACGACACGCCTGGAAGTCTTTGTTTCTCTAGCCCAATATGTTTTCATAGCCAATGCTTCTTCAGTTTCTTGAATTGACCTTCGTGGAGGTCTGGCTCTGTCTTGTTTTCCGGGAACTTGACATTACATTAGGCGATTAATTTTGCATGCAATCATCAGTCAAGGTAGTCATCATCAATCAGTTTCCACTTCTGCCGTTAAGCGACGTTGGGTTTAACAGACTGAAATCTTTTGCTTGATGGACAGCATTGGCTATGTCATTCCGTGTCAATGTGGAAGATCTTTAATGTCATCAGTCCATATTTTCCTATGGCAACTTCTTCCTTTAACATCAGATCATTTCACGTGTAGCGCCTTGTTCCTAGTTGTTCCGGCTGAATTCATACTAGATGACCAAACTAAATAATCCTCTGTTTCTCAATTAATTTGCCGCATCTTGTTGTTCCCACAGTCTGTCTGAAAATATCATCTCTGACTCTGTCTCGGGCGATTAAATTTGCGGCTTTTCTTAGGCATCTCGTTCCAAGGGTGTTCATTTTTTCTCAAGTCAGGACAGTCAAGGCAGTGAGATCTCTTTCCAAATGTGTTCATTTTTTCTCAAGTCAGGACAGTCACGGCAGTGAGATACCTATGATTGATAGAGAGGTTGAAGCTTGAACTTCTTGACCCAGCCGTTTGGCAAGGAAGTCGTGACTGCCAGGAAGCACTCTAAGATGGTGAGTGCCATAAAGCACTCTAAGATAGTGAGTGCCAGAAAGCACTCTAAGATGGTGAGTGCCAGGAAGCACTCTAAGATAGTGAATGCCAGAAAGCACTCTAAGATAGTGAGTGCCAGAAAGCACTCTAAGATGGTGAGTGCCAGGAAGCACTCTAAGATAGTGAATGCCAGAAAACACTCTAAGATGGTGAGTGCCAGAAAGCACTCTAAGATGTTGAGTGTCAGAAAGCACTCTAAGATGGTGAGTGCCAGAAAGCACTCGAAGATAGTGACTGCCAGAAAGTAATCTGAGATGGTGAGTGCCAGAAAGTACTCTAAGATGGTAACTGCCAAAAAGTACTCTAAGATGGTGAGTGCCAGAAAGTAATCTGAGATGGTGAGTGCCAGAAAGCACTCTAAGATGGTGAGTGCCAGAAAGCACTCTAAGATGGTGAGTGCCAGAAAGTACTCTGAGATGGTGAGTGCCAGAAAGTACTCTAAGATGGTGAGTGCCAGAAAGCACTCTAAGATTTTGAGTGTCAGAAAGCACTCTAAGATGGTGAGTGCCAGAAAGCACTCTAAGATAGTGAGTGCCAGAAAGCACTCTAAGATGGTGGGTGCCAGAAAGCATTCCAAGATGGTGAGTGCCAAAAGTACTCTAAGATGGTGAGTGCCAGAAAGCACTCTAAGATAGTGAGTGCCAGAAAGCAATCTAAGATGGTGAGTGCCAGAAAGCACTCTAAGATCGCGACTGGGTCAAGTTTTCGGGATAAGTACTCAGTGCGTTTATAAATCTATTGGGAGTGAGTTTTGTTATGAATTCAATCACGGGGAAGTGATTTCTAAGAGCAGCAAGGCCTTTTTCCATCGACCGAACTACCGCCTTTTCGCGGAATGAATTCCTCCCGCTTCTGTTTTGGTCAAGTCTCAAATTCAAATCAACATTCGTGACTCAAACGCCGGAGCCTACAGAATGGTTTCGCCCTTGTCTTTAAAGTCTATCAGCACCTTTTTTGAAAGTCTCCAGTTCACTCAGGAACTTCCAATGAGCATGGTATGTGTGATGACCTCTCTGGAGGAGTGCCAGAATCACAAAGCATAATGTACCATTGTCTGGCAAATGCATCTTTTGTCAGTACCCAACAACACCTACCTCAAGAGGGTACAGCAGAAATTGTGATTTTCTGAAACCAGTCTTTGTGGCAAAGCAACAGGGGGTGACCAGTGGTGTCACACTTGACATAGAACAGTTTGTGCCAATTAATCATCATCATGTGCAGTTATACAGAATCCATGATCTGCTTGTCTGCCAAACACAACCAGAGTGTGGCAAAGTGTTGTATTTACTGTTGACAGTAGTAAATGATAAAGGGAACCTTTTCTTATTATTGAACTTGAATTTTAAGTTCTTGCCGCACATCTAATTGATAGTGCTTAGCAAATGTGAGCATTACAACTTCACAACTGATGCGTGGCTCATTGTTCAGCGCTGCTTCTAGTGAAGTCTGGCCTATGAACAGTAAAGAGGATCAAGTCCATCTCAGCCAAGTAACTAGGGTTACGCTGGAATTGCGGCCACACAAGACACTAGTGCCCACTTTCACTCTCGTCACAACAAGGTCTTGCAGTGATGAGCTGTGAGGTGTTGTAGAAAGCCTAAGACCCTTTCTGAAAAAGTTCAATTCTGAATTCAATAGTTTCCTTGAGTGACTTCTGCTGTCATTTACATATTTTGTACTTATTACATTATGTATTATTATTCTGGATTCAGATTTTTCAGTGTCCCATCTTTTCCAGTTCTTTTAGACAAAGATTGTTTGTGAAGGTCGTGTTGTTTGGTCAGATTCTTTACTGTGTGATTATTTTAACTATGGTAGGTTTCCCATCTAATCTGGGAGCTTCTAAGTGATGAGGAGGTCAGGCCAAGTTGTGCTAAGGTAAATTTATTATTGCAGTGGGAATCACAATTTGAGCCGCATTCGTTTATTTTTATACACGGATTTCAATTTTAAAACACAATCATCTGTGACGCTGGGGCTCAATGTCCAATCAAAGTGCGTTATGTTTACGCGCTCTGGCAACATTTTGACATGCCTGTTCCCTGGTCTGTTTGACAAACAGGACCCTTCCACCACCGAGGTCAGAGAACTTCTTTCATGGTGCACGTTACTGCTTACACGAGTGCTCTCTTTTATTTTGCTTAGGAGGTTCAACTGAATCCAGCCCACTGGGTCGGCTAGCTGTTTCTAAATCCAGACTTCACACCTACCAAAAAGGAACTACTAGCTACCTTCTCTACCAAAAACTGAAGAAAAAAAAAAGTCATCTCAACAACTATCAGAGAACCTAAATGGCAATACATACCCAAAATCTGCGATAAAGGAGCCACACACGTAAGCGCCATTCAGAAAAATCTAGACTATGAATTGCGTTGAAAACGAAGCCAGCTAACGCCCCTTCGTGAATTAAATTATATCACATATATTCAAAGTCTGCGAAAAAGAAGCTTCACACGTGGATACCATTCAACCCTAATCTCCAGTTAATTATATGAACCACTATAATTACCTGCATTAACTCGACTAGACACAAAACAAATCATGGTCACCTATCCGGTTCGCAGCGTCACTTGTACTAGAGGCAAAGGCCTCAGAGCCAAGACAAATAAAGGAAAAGAGTTCGTTTAAGCGGGGGTAAGGCCATAGTGCCTTACCAAGATAGAAAAATTTTGTATACAGTCTAGATAGCAGTAAAAGTAAACGAAGCACACTAACCACAAGTCTTAATCTGAATCAAAACAAGTGGAACTATAATTATCACATCCAACATCTGTTTATTTCACGGAACATAAACCAAGTTTTTCACAAATAATAACGCATTAAAATTCACAACTTCTTCGAAAATACCCAACGACAGATGGAAACCTATTTCTGCCTATACACCTTAACCTCCTGTCACGATACGATCTCAGTGATTCCAGAAGTTAGTACTTGTAATAAGTTCTTCTGGTTATTGAGAGACAAGAGACTATGCCCTTAAACCAAATGTTACTTTAAACCGTATTGATTTAAATGTTTCCAGTCCCTAGTCCAGACAAAGCAACCCAACCTTGGGTAATATTACCTAAAACTTTACACTGTAGCTAGGAATTCTATTCTCATGCCAGTGTCAGAATGTTATCTCCTGACCACAGACTATAGAGGCCAGCGAACGGGGAACTTAGCATCACACCTGAGCTGGACCGTAGGTCATAAAGATTAGCTAACACGAATTGAGCGGACTGTAGACATTGAGGCGACGAGAAGTTTAAAGTTTAACACGTCAGTGTAATTCTGGAGAGAACAGGTGTTTGGCAGTTAGGAATGTTTTATCTTGGTCAAGGTCGTACTGTAGGCCGTTCACTGTGAGTGACAGGCCACTTGTTAGCTAATTTGATTTGATAGGTACTTCAGAGGCGGAGCTTAAGCCATCATCTTGAGGGTTGGGTAAAAACTAAGGAAAGGGAGGAGTTTAATTTGAACAATAGATTGATACTTATACTTCAAGCCTGTGGAATTCCCGTCATTAATCGCAGCCTGCCGGCAAACAAACAGGTCGACGTAAAGGTATATTTTACTGTCATACTCTGGTTTGGCGATAGATGGAAAAGTTCCCAGGTAAGAGAAAATATTAATTGTAATCTTGTATACTTAGGTTAGGGAGTTAAGCTTATTCTATACTACCTTTTCCTAATTTGTCTGCACATTCTGCTTGAAATAGTTCTGTGTGAGTATTCAGTATCTCAAGTTAGGGAACTGCTAAACTATTCCTATTTCTTGTATGTTTGTGTCACATGTTTTTCATTGTATGTTTTCATGTGTATAAAATAAGATGTGAACAATGACATTTGCTATAATGAAATGTAATTATATTGTTTTCACGATCAGCAAAAATATGAGTTGGGACTGTGGGAAATGATGCCCAAATATGTGCAGGGATGCTGTTACGTTTTGTGTGCCCACCATGTGCTCACTTAATGTGTTCAACTAAACAGGGGATTTATAAACCCAGGGGAAGGATGAGGGGTGTATAGAATTCACGGTCACTGAAAGATAATATTCAGGACAGTGTGCACATATAAATTGTTTGCGGGTTCAGCACATAACCTGCGCCACATGTTTATGTCAAATCTATGTCAGCCAATTCGAAGTCTGAGTGAAGACGGACAACAGACTTAGAAAGTCAACTATCATGACATAGCATTTGAGGGAAGGCAGGATATGTGACGCCCATGTAAGACAAAAGACCTTCAGACTAGACTGGAGAGGATGTGGAATATGAGGAGGAGTGATGGGCTATATCTTATTATTATATGTTGTATTAATTGATACATGTATTCTTAGTGTAAGTCAAGATACTACACGTATGTGTTTTGTTTCCATGATTACGGCGCCCATGTGACGATAAGTCCATGAAGTAGACTACATTGTGTTAGACTCGGCCAGCTGGGAACGAGGTGGAGAACGAGGTGGAGAACGAGGTGGAGAACGATGTGGAGAACGAGGTGGGGAGGAAGTGGAGAATAAGCTGAAACAGGCAGACAACAGGCAAGGAAGAGTTGGACAAGCTTGACAGTTCCTCACGGCTGTCAGAGGCTTATAAGTTGAGTTAACCCCTTTATGTTAACCTTTTATCATCATTATCATACCACTCTAAACCCCGAGCTGTTTGTCTCGCTGAAGCGTATCACTTTCATTAACCAGTCACTGTTTGTGTAAATCAACAAACTGGTAATTTCATTGTAGTAAATAAAGCTGTATGTCAAGTTTTAAACTACATAGTTTGTTAAATTCCAAATGTCTGTTCTTACATGTTTAATTAAACTGTTAGGATAGAATACCATTTGGTGGGGGCTCAAATAATATAATAATTCTTTAATTATTAATAATAACACCGGGAGAAGGTAGATAACGGAGGAATCACTTGCCCTGTCTAATAATTCATTAAGTATGATAGACATCTAAAATTTCTTGCCTTCTCTTGTGGGTACCAAGTTCAGCTAATGTTAATATACTTAACGAGCCAATATGGCTGTTTTCTTGGATATCCAGGACTTTGTCTGAGAGCAACATAGCTCAGATTTTAGTTCGGTTTATCTGGTGGAGAGAATGTGTTGAAAGGAAGATCCCTACTCAACAACATAAACATTTAAACCACGCGTCACGTCACACCTCCGTTGTGCTAAAAACCTGAACGCAACAGAAAAATCAGAACTACATGTTACTCGTCCAAAAAGCAGAGGCCCAAGTGAGCGAAGGACTTGACTTGACTTGAAAATTAAAAAAAAATATATAAAAATCGGACGCTTCAGAGTGCCTCTGGGGCCTTGCTTTACTTGCGTCCTTCTTTCTGTGCGGTTTCATTTCGTTTTGGTGACGTGTGCTCACGTCTTATTTCTTGCTTGTTTCTGCAACACTGATTGGGAGTGGATGCCTTCTAGTCCTGAGGAGGACTAGTAGAGTTTGCTTGGGGGGAGGAGGTCGACCGGAAATGGGTGGGAGTGAATTTGGTGGTAGACATCATGCCTGGCTGGTCGCGAGCTGCAGGGTTTCTTCGTGCCAGTGAGCTAGTTTGGTGGGCTATCATGGCGACTTGGCAGGTTCTAATTGGTTGCTGGTTTCTGCTGGGTTTGTCTGCATGGGTCGCCTCTGGATTGCTACCGTTTCTTGTTTGCGAAAGCGTAGCAAGGGTTGCGACGGTTCCTCTGTTTGTTGTTGGACAGGTTCAATTCCTGTTTGAGGTGACCCTCGTATTGATGACGGAGTGGGCTCTTGACATTTCTTTGAGTAGTTTGAGTTGGTACTCCCTTTCTTTTGCAAAATTGTTTGGGTTTCCTAATTCTGAGTTGCTGAAGTCATTGTCAGGTTCGTAGTGAGCGAGGTCCCATCCGTCGTAGTCGGCCCACTCTCCTCTACAAGGTTTAATCAGCTCATTCATACATTTGGCTAATTCGTCGATGTAGTCTTGTGTCATTTCGTCGTCGGGTACGACGGCTGGCATTTCGTATTCTAGGCTTTCGTGATGTTGCTGTTCCGAGTCGTCTGCATCCGAATCCTGTTCAGAGTCTTCGTATTCTGGATCAGGTACTTGTTCTTGTATTTCTGACAGGTTTTACTGGGTTTCAAAAAGTTTTTTGATGTCACTTACTGCTTCTTTCAGGACTTCTTGTATGTTTGACTCTTGTTTCGCCTTTTCTTTCTGCCGGGTTCTCTCCATATTGACTGCTGTCATTGCAGCGTCTGTTTTAGCTTTTGCCTCTAGTAGTCGAGTGATTTTTTTTGGGTAGGTATTTTCGCAAACTTCTTTGAGAACGGCCATCTCTCTCTCTGGTGTTCCTCTCTTTCTGCTTGACGGCGAGCTACATCCTGGTCTTGTGCTGTTTTAAGCTGCGATAGGAGGTCTTGCATTTTTTCGGTTGCCTCAGTTATTTCAGCTAGTAGCCTCGTATGCTGGGCAGCTTCTACTTGCTTGTCTGCTGTCTGGGCTTTTAATTCATCCAGCGTTTGTGAGATCATCTCAATTCCGTCTGAGGTGGCTTCATCTCTGCTTACTTTCTGCCTGTTGATCGTACTGATTTAGTTTCTGATTTCAGTCAGCTTTCTTGCTATTTCGTCATCTTTGGAGGCTGGGCTATCTTTGTGGTTTGGTCTTTCTGTTCTTGACTGAGTGGGTCGCTTTTTACCGTCTTTCAGGTAGGGGCAGCTCATGTACCTGGCGCTGTGTGCCCCTGAACAGTTGGAGCACCTTCTGTTTGTGTTAGGCCTCCTAAAATCCTGGTCGACTTTGGCCAAGGGGCACTCTTTGAAGACATGCGTCCCTGCACAGTAACGACAAATGGGCCCGCTACGACAGGTCGCGGCAGTGTGCCACGCCCTATTGCATCGAGCGCACTGTAGGATATCTGATGAGTAGTTACCCTGCTGCTGAGTCTTCCCTTGCGTGCTTGAGCTCGTCAGTGGCCTCGTGAATGACTGGGCCGCTGGAGGGTCGGCGCTTGTTGTTGGTGGCTGAGATGGATTTTCGGCCTTAGAGGTACTGGTAGTTTCCGCTGCGGTATTGACTCCTGGAGTAGGGCTGATCGGTCTTTGGGTTATCATCTCCTGGTTCTGGTCGTCTATAGCTGCGGCTTCTGTTACTGCAGGCTCCGGCTTCTTTGGTGAGAAGGCTTTCACTTGTTTCTTGGTTTTACCCATCTTGGTTGTTTGGGATAATTAGTCTGTGCCTAGACGGTCTTTTTTGAGAGCTAGATCCCAGACGAGTCGGCAAGACTTGTTAAGTATCCTGAAAAGGACACCAAGTGTGCTTTCTCAACAGTTCACTAGACAATCGTTTTGCAAAATGGTGCGTACAACGGGCTGCTAAAACCCCACCCGCAACGCCGAATGTACGATAACTAGTCAAGACTGACTCAGCCGAATATCTAGCGAATCGGTGTCAAGTATCTAGTTATCGAGAATCGGGCAACGAATGAGGAGTTAGCGATCGAGCAGAAGACGAGAAGTGCTGACGACTGGGCTGTTTGCGCTCGAATGCTGTGTCTGGTGTGTATGTTGCGAGTGGTGAGCAAAGGAACCGCTCTCTTCTCTTTTATCACTTTCTGATCCCAAGTTTGCCAGGTTTTTGGTTCGCTTTATGCCAAATCAAAGTTTATATAACAGTCTCCTGTAATGTGAGATATTTTCACCCTGATGGAGAAGGTTGGGGAGAATACTCCAGGGTTACCATAAAACCGAGAAAAGCCAGATACTCGGAGAAAACGAGGTTCTCAATGGCTCGGGGGGGGGGGGGGGGGGGACGACCACATGTTACTTCATGGAACCCAAAGAGAACGACTACGTGTCGCCACGTGGAACCAACACTGGTTATAGGTTCACACCACGTTCTAATCAGACAGTATGAGTTGGATCGTTGGAGCGAGAGGGCGTGTGTGTGATCCAGTGGGAATGAGAAGAACCTCTGTCAAAGTGAAACTGATTGCTTCAAGCCGACGACTCAAATACGACATTCATAAAAGTAAAGTTCCCCCAACTCAGTTGCGGGAAACCACGAATTCAGTGACCTGTGTCATCCATGCGGAGATGCTGAAGTTAAGAAAGAGAACTCCAGAGTGTGAATGTGTCACGATTAATGTATTGGTGTCTGAACGATGTGGTGCTCGAATGCTGTGCTTATTGAGTAGGACACGGACTGGACATTTTGTGTAAGTGCTTAAATGTTAATAAACAGTTATGTATCATGGTGATGGTGTCTGCTTATAACATCTATTTCATCCTAGAATGTCAGTCATATCATCAATTAGACTACACCCCCTAGAAAACAGCCAAGGACAGAGCAGACAATTATTGCATCTCCCTTCGCCTGTCACAGACAGACAGGCAGACAGACAGGCAGATAGATAGATAGATAGATATATAGATAGATAGATAGATAGATAGACAGACAGACAGACAGACAGGCAGGCAGGCAGACAGACAGACAGACAGACAGACAGACAGACAGACAGACAGACAGATAGATAGATAGATAGATAGATAGATAGATAGATAGATAGATAGATAGATAGATAGATAGATAGATAGATAGATAGATAGATAGATAGATAGATAGATAGATAGATAGATAGATAGATAGATAGATAGATAGATAGATAGATAGATAGATAGATAGATAGATAGATAGATAGATAGATAGATAGATAGATAGATAGATAGATAGATAGATAGATAGATAGATAGATAGATAGATAGATAGATAGATAGATAGATAGATAGATAGATAGATAGATAGATAGATAGATAGATAGATAGATAGATAGATAGATAGATAGATAGATAGATAGATAGATAGGCAGACAGAAGAGAAGTCCAACAAATCTAGCCACTCTCCTCGGATCAATAAAGCAAGTCCCGGGGCTGCCCTTTGGCTTGTAGGGATAAATCGTATGTCAGGGCAACAATGCACTCGCACCGTCTGACTAACCAGACTCTGATAAACGATCAACTCATAATAAAAGCACAGCTAACTGTTCCCATGGACAAACTAATACCTTTTGACTTGGGCTCCACTCTTACAAAGTAATTGGATTTTCCCAATTCTCATTTCATCAGTGGCTACTCTGAACTCGGCTGGAAAGAAGCGGCCCTAATACTTTTAGCTCAACACAAGCGCGCCCATTAAAGCAGCGGTTCCCAAACGTTTGTGTGTATGTGTGGCCGCAGTACCCTTGTCGGGCAAAAATAATTTCCCGGAACACCTACCCTTAAAGCGGGTTGAATACTTAAGAAAAGAATAAACAACATTACACATTTAATGTTTAATTGTCTTTAATGCGATGAATGCAACTGTTTGGATAAAATGTTCATTATTTCCTTTATGTTCAGGGAAGTTGAGTTAATTTTACACTCCAATCACTTGACCTAGAAAGTTTGCACCTGTATCTGTTTTTACTTAAGCGTACGCTGGGAATGGACTGCAGCCTTGCCAATAGCGTTGTCTCCTGAACACATCTGCATTCTGAACTCTTCTTGGCTTCCTTCGGAGTGTTTTTGTTTTTAAACCGCTGTCTTCGCTGATCTCAAACATAGATTGACACATTCTTGATTATTGCTACAGCTACCCTGGCTGCTGCAACAAGTAGTTTGAGAACCGCTACACTAAAGGATGCCTTGTCTGAGTTAATCATCGGTGGTATTAGTTGTTGCATAAATAAATCATCACTTATAGAGATAATAAATGTTCCGATATGCAGGATTAAAGCTTCTTTTTCGTTCACCCTTTAAAAGGCGGCTGGAACAATGTGTTGTCGTTGACAGCTTGGCTGCGATAATACTCCTTTCCGCCCAACACATCCGATTTCAGAAAACCCCCAATTTGATTACCGTTACCAAGCGCTTGTGCAGGGGCAGTGATATGCCCTCACATTTCCGCCCTGCACTAGGGCCCCGGCGGGTGGCACTGGAATCTAATTTCAAAAGAATTAAAACTCTTCTGTGAAAAACGAACTGGAAAACCTAGTGACAACTCATAACAATGTTTCCCCTTGGTGAATTTCAATAATGCGGACACAGACAGGCACAGCTTATCGCCTGGCGGATGTCGGTGCATAGAAGGAAGCAATATACCTTTTCCACTGAAACACACCACGCCCATCTTCAGGGCTATTTATATCTAAAGATGGCCGTGAACACACAAATCACATTGTCTTCTTGAGGTAAACTGTACACCTCACCGCCGGAAGTTAGGTACAACTGGCCAATTTGTTGAATACAGAACAAGGGAAGATAACCGTCTAGGTGGTCTGAGGGCACGGTGTAGAGGTACAAGAGCACAGACCTAATTCCTGACCCTTGTAATCGTCCCAGTCATAACCGTTTATGCTCGTGAGATAGGCTGCAGATTACCATGTAGGGCAGGAAAATGCCTAAAAGACAAGCCAAATTCACTCTTGTGTAAATCAAATTAATCTTCTCACAAATCATTTTTTTTTTTTCGAAAATCAAATTTACCATGGTTTTTCAGACCAAGATTTTTTTTAAACATATGAAACATCTTGGTAAATTTTCTTATAATCATAAACAATATTTCCAGTTGAAAATATTCGACCTTTTAATGCATGTATGTACGTAAAAATAAAATATTATGTTAGGTTTAATCCGCACAAGACGTAATTTAAAAAAAAAAAAAAACTTGGTTCCAAGTCGACATCGCCGGGACAACGGGATGTTGACTCACAGCAAGAGCCAGCCGGTCTATAGTAATATAAACCTAACATAAGTCTCCGTCTTCGTCCAGGTTCACAGCAATCGGGTTTTCCCCATACTTGTTCCGTTTCTGTGCCAGTGCGAATCTTCTTCTTCTTCTTCTTCTTCACGTTCACCAGCTGTAAACTCTGGCGGAAGGTTCTGGTTGCTCGTCCACTACTGAACTGCAGTCCTGCTCCAGAACCTGAGTGTTGCGTGTGCATCAGTTTTACAGATCTCATTCTCTTGAATACAGACTGTTGGTTCCTTGCCTCTCCGGCAGATGCATTCCGACTTCAAAGGAAGCTTCCCAATTAGTCGACTCTTACGACATGCTTTTGGGGAGGCAGTGGGTCTATTCTTGTTTTCCCCACAATGGGGCCCCGGAACCCACACGGGGAAGTGTGAAATCAAATGAAATCGCCCTCACAGTTTCATTTGAAAAACTAGAGACCAAACAACTAGCCCGGGAACAATCCAGAAATATGCCTTTTCCTCTTCTTTTGTTAATATATGATTATGCAACTGAGCCAGGGCGCGCTCGGTCGCTTGATATGCGCAGAAATACGCGCAGGCAGTAAATACTTATTTTAGTTGCTTGAGGCGCCAGAGTGAACAATCGCCCCAGAAATGCAGTTTTCCTGACACAGGTAGACTGGCACAATCAGTTGGTTATTGTACACACGTAGAATTATTACATAAGGTATTTCACTAACTCATTCGTAAACCGGCTAGCGGCCATATTTAACACTACAGCACTCTTTAGTTTGGACAGAACAAAGCAGCTGTTAGGCAAGCTTCTATGTCAGTTTACGTTATAGGGAAAATGAAAAAGTGGGTAAGAAAAAACAAATAGTTTATGTTAGCTTTACAAAATCGATCACAATAAACAAACAAAGAACGTTGCGGCGATTAGCCTTCATCAGCACATAAAGAACAACACAGTACACATACACAAATATGCTCTAACTATGAAGTGACAACATAGGACTCTAATGTACAAAATAAATGATACTCATCTGAGTCCCTGGTGAAAAACTTCGTTCAAGAGGATGAATGGGACGGTACTAGCATCACCAACGCGCGGGGGGGGGGGGGGGGGGAGCGAAAAACGGGGTCAGTTTACCTGAAAGCCAGCAGATACAACAGCGTACACTGAGTGTATAAAGAGAGAGGGAGGGGTAGGCCAATATGGCGTAACCAGGGTGGGTCGTGGGAGTGACATTAGTCCATCCGCATGAAATAAAAGTGGTGCCTGTTCTAGCGAGCAAATACCAACATACAGGCAGGCAGGCCGGCAGGCATGCTGATCAACAGACAGACACAGACAGACTGACAAATAGATAGATAGATAGATAGATAGACAGACAGACAGACAGACAGACAGACAGACGGACGGACGGACGGACGGACGGACGGACGGACGGACGGACGGACGGACGGACGGACGGACGGACGGACGGACGGACAGACAGACAGACAGACAGACAGACAGACAGACAGACAGACAGATAGATAGATAGATAGATAGATAGATAGATAGATAGATAGATAGATAGATAGATAGATAGATAGATAGATAGATAGATAGATAGATAGATAGATAGATAGATAGATAGATAGATAGATAGATAGATAGATAGATAGATAGATAGATAGATAGATAGATAGATAGATAGATAGATAGATAGATAGATAGATAGATAGATAGATAGATAGATAGATAGATAGATAGATAGATAGATAGATAGATAGATAGATAGATAGATAGATAGATAGATAGATAGATAGATAGATAGATAGATAGATCGTTGATGATGGGGTGAATGAATGAGTGGGTTGTGGGATAGATAGGCGGGTAGACAACTAGACGGAATGATGGATACTATACTCGTGAATGGATGGATGGAACGACTTATATGTGTGCCAGTATATGCATTCAGGTAAAGACAAGGGTCTCAAGACACGATGCTTCTCCCTTAATGTCAGCTATGAAATAGAGACAGTAAGGGTGATTGTTATACAAAGTATCAGTCCAACAGAGCCCGGAAATGGTAAAAACCAGAATGTAAGGGAGCAATGGATAAATAGCATGAGTGGATGGTAGGGTTAGTGCGTGAGTGGGTGGTGAGTTAGATGGGTGGGTAGATGAATGGATGGGATAAAGGATGGCCATATTAGTGGATGAATGGAATTGTAGATAGATGGATGGATCTATGTGTGCTCATATATAAAATTGGGTTAAAACTGGGATCTCGTGATAAGATGCCTCTCTCTTACTGTCAGCTATCAAATAGAGACAGTAAGGATGCTTGTTATACAAAGTAATCAGGCAAGGAGTCCAAGCGTAAAACTGGTAACAACCAGAATGTGAAGGAGCGATGAAAGGATAGATGGGAAAAGGGCATGAGTGGATGGCGGAGTGAATGGATGAGTGTGTCCTGGATAGATGGGTGGGTAGATGAATGGATGGAATGATGGATGACTGTATTTGTGGATAAGTGGAATGGTAGCTGGATGGATGGATCGACCAAATATGAAATTAGGTAAACTCATGGGTCTAGTAACACAGTGCTTCTCTCTTACTATCAGCTATCAAATAGAGACAGTAAGGGTGATTTTTATACAAAGTATTAGTCGAGCCCAAACGCAAAGCTGGAATGAAAGGGAGCGGTGGAAAATAGCATTGAGTGGATAATGGGCTGAGTGGATGGTGGGACAAATGGGTGGGTAAATGAATGGGTGGGATGATTGCTATGTTCGTGGATAGATGCAACGATAGATAGATGGATCGTCATGCTACTATATAAAATTAGGTAAGAACAAGGGTCTCATGATGTGATGCTTCTCTCTTACTGTCATCAAGCAAGTAAAGACAGTAAGGATGATTGTTATACAAAGTATCAATCGAGCCTTAGCGCAAAAACATAGTGTTTCCTGAGATACCTGCTATGTAGGTAGCAGAAACTAGTGATGCATTGTACAGCGGATGAGTGTGCAAAGAAACGTTGGGAGCGATGAATGGATGGACAAATTGATAAATAGGCTGAGTGGATTGGGAGGAGTAGATAACAGTGTGCTAGCGGGAAGAAAGAAGAAAAGAAAAACAGAAAAAGGGAGATAAAAAGGAGAAAATTGTGATAGTTCCCCGCTAAAAAACAGGGAAGTAAAGAAAAGACAGGGATTCTTCTGCGCAGAGATCCTAGTATATTTCACTGAGACCCTAACTATGAATATCTATATAATGAGTTACATGACGACGACCTAACTACGTGGGTACATACACCTAGACGAACCACGGACTACCGATCCTAAATTAAATCAAGCAAATGAATTATGATCACATTTAACACCTGTTTATTTTACTCAACATAACATCAGCGTGGTCCATGAATAACATTAACAACAACTAACGAGCTCGACCAGAGTCTAAAACATGAATCATCTCCAGCTTAAAAGGAAATATGATAATGACACCATATGCTCAGCGAGATTACCTCAACCATTGGCAAAAACCGAAACATATTTAACATGTGCGTAAAGGTTCAATATGCCAACAAATCACTTATAGCGACTTGCCATCAAACTATCTCCTAGCAAAGATGCACAATGGAAATCAAATCTAACATTACCTAACCATTTGAAACGTACAACCGCTTGCGAAATCAGTCTCACCATGGCCTTTCCCTGCGGTCGCCATACCTGCTGACTAGCCCAATGTGCAAAGCCGCAACAGCTAGGTAGGTCTCCCACAGGGTCCGTCCGGAAGTCAAATAGGAGGCAAACACTGAGTCGGTTCCTTTTTATACCAAGTGATTTTCCCCAATTTTATTGTCTAGAACTAAAAGCTGTTCCTGTGGTCTTTTGGCCATTTAAAAACCAGATTAAGTAAAATCGTTGAGCTGCTAAACAGTAAGTTTCCAGCCTGTTACAATAGGATAAATGGGTTGATGAGAGGATGGATGGATAGATGGAAGGATGGATAGGTCTGAATGTATTTAATCAGACTGGTAATTTAGATGAAGCTATGTTGGGTGTTGAGCCTAGTGGTGGGAGGTTACCCATCAAATAGATAAGTCGGTTTTCCAAACTTGTAAATTTAGCTATTGTGTTAATTTGCTCACTTTCAAATATAACTTAATTTGAGATTTTTTTTAATTACGACAAAGAACTTGTAGAAAAACATTGATTTGCGAAAGGGTGAACCAAACGATGATTCTAATCATGTGAGTAAAATGGGAACAGAAACATTTGATAAACAACTCTAGAATCAGACTATTTCCTTCTACAGTGCAGGACTTGGAGATCTCGGAGGTGGCGAATTTCTTTTATGAAGAACAATTTGTTTACCCCCATCTATTTTCTCGCTTGAATTATGATCTTGATAAGAGGATTTTCGTATCCATTTCTGGAGTCCCTGGTTGAGTTCTCTCATGATCTGGTCCGCACTGTATTTGTATCTGTTTGTGATACATCAAATGGGACAAGATATGTGAAATACTGCGCCAAAACGATTTTCTTTAGTTATTTATGTGTGAAGTATAAAAAATTTGTTTAACATTATAAAAGAAGTCACATACAAATTTTGGGCTATCTTCCGAATAACAGTCCCAAATTATCTTTATCGAGGCAGAAAATATACCCTAACAGGGCCTCAGTCACGTGTCAAGTGAGCACTTCCGGCGACTTAAATTGCGTACTTCCGACGAATTTCGCCACGCGGCGTGAATTGGGGCTAAACTAGATGGCTGGGATTCACGAGCAGCAGCTACTGCATTTTCTGCATCTGCCTTCATTTTATTTGCTTGTGACTGTGGCCCTGTTAGTGTATATTTTCTGCCTAGATAATTTGGGACCGTTATTCGGAAGATGGCCCACAGTTTTTATACCCATTTGAGGCCAGTCTCATAATTTAGGCATCACATCTTTTTTTATGAATCGTAGGGCCAGAAGAGGTGAGGACTCATTGCGCTGTCATAGAACATGTAGTGAAGCTGCCGTGATGTATCGTAGTGATGGTCGTTGGTTGGGGTTCTGAAGGAGTCGGACGTTCTTCAAATATGACATAGGCTCCCAGCTCCACTCAGCCTAAAATAGGTACCAGGTGAGGTCCTGAATAGTAAAGGTGGCCGGCGTGATGTTGACATCACACACCAGTGCCACTTCGTTTATAAAAGATAGGTTTTGCCTATAAGCCCAGTACGACTGAAAGTGTGGAAACGAGTCCGTGGAGACCTGGAACTGTCCACCCATGGCACCATCTGCTGTTGGACTAGCCTAACCTGTTATAGAACCATATTCCTGGAGTGGGTTCCAGGGGGGAAAAAAAGGGGGGGGGGGGCCACAGTGCTCTTAGGCAAGCATGTTATGTTGTACAAGGCGACTATTTAGTTTTCTGAAATCAAGTGTGTTGGACTCGCAGCTGCAGATAGTTAGTTAATCAATCATCTTCACCGCATATCGGACAAATCCATAAGCACCAGGATCCCATCTTTAGTATCTACTGTATCATGTGGAGACTGATAACTCCAGTTCTATGAAGGTTTACTACTCCCCTTTCGCTGTCTGTACAGTGTTCATGTCTGGCGACACCTCTTTTGTCATAAGTTCTTGTCAGTGTCAACGACTGACCGTCGTCCCCTGAATCATCTACTCGTCCTGCCTCCCTGAGAGCACTGACAACAACGGCCCGGTCCATTGCTCTCACTGTGTCTGCCGTGACCCTGCCAGCAAGCCAATCTGATCGTTCATTCCCTCTTACGCCAGAGTGTCCTTACACAGAAATTAATCTGATTCCTGTCAGGCGTGTTTTCTTTAGAATCTCAAACTACTGTCTTCGAACCATCTTGTCTAGATCTTCTTAAGCATGTTCAGACACTGTTACAGAGTATGCGGGAAGGGGGAGGGAGATTATTCTAGGTCGTTCAGTTGGAGCATCTATGTAGCACATAGCAAGGCTCTCATCCGATACCTCTTCAAAGCCTGACGCTGAAAGGCAACACAGGAATAGAGAAAAAGAAGCAGGGAAAAATATATGTCTCTAGCCAGTGAAAAGTGCAGAAATCGCAGCCTAGCGGTAAACATAACATAAAGGACAAGTAGCTCTTCTAAGCACAAAAGCAGAAGAAGGATGAGAAGACGTAACCCTGTAGGTATATTGTGAGAAAATGTACTGCCGCCGAAAGTTTGCTTGCCTGGCAGTCCAGAGCTCATCAAACTGGTACTGTTTAGGTACTTGGCCTTCTAGCCAAAGATGAGCAGAAATACATCTGATGGGAAGCAAAGACAGCTTGCTTGATACTGACATTACATATCATCGTCGGGTCTACAGTTGTGAGGTTAGCTTCATGTACTCAGTATGCTTTACCAGCTGCAACCTGATTACAAGTCCACCTATGTTTTCCCCTCAGCTTTGGATATCTTTCAAATCATCTATCCCCCCCCCCCCCCCCCCCCCCAGCAAAAGTCTTTCAAACTCAATCTACTCATTGCCAAGGTAGGAGACCCTTATTTTGATATTAACTGAAATCATAAATGGTGCAGAAAGAAATTGTCAGGGCAGGCGATACAAGACACGTCTGAGACAGAAGTTAAAGGAGCAGGATCCCTGGAGTGTCTATACATGTGAGCCAGGACACGGATCCCTGGAGAGGCTGAGTGTCTATACATGTGAGCCAGGACACGGATCCCTGGAGAGGCTGAGTGTCTATACATGTGAGCCAGGACACGGATCCCTGGAGAGGCTGAGTGTCTATACATGTGAGCCAGGACACGGATCCCTGGAGAGGCTGAGTGTCTATACATGTGAGCCAGGACACGGATCCCTGGAGAGGCTGAGTGTCTATACATGTGAGCCAGGACACGGATCCCTGGAGAGGCTGAGTGTCTATACATGTGAGCTAGGACACGGATCCCTGGAGACGCTGAGTGCCTATACATGTGAGCCAGGACACGGATCCCTGGAGAGGCTGAGTGTCTATACATGTGAGCCAGGACACGGATCCCTGGGGAGGCTGAGTGTCTATACATGTGAGCCAGGACACGGATCCCTGGAGAGGCTGAGTGTCTATACATGTGAGCCAGGACACGGATACCTGGAGACGCTGAGTGTCTATACATGTGAGCCAGGACACGGATCCCTGGAGAGGCTGAGTGTCTATACATGTGAGCCAGGACACGGATCCCTGGGGAGGCTGAGTGTCTATACATGTGAGCCAGGACACGGATCCCTGGAGAGGCTGAGTGTCTATACATGTGAGCCAGGACACGGATCCCTGGAGAGGCTGAGTGTCTATACATGTGAGCCAGGACACGGATCCCTGGAGAGGCTGAGTGTCTATACATGTGAGCCAGGACACGGATCCCTGGAGACGCTGAGTGTCTAAACATGTGAGCCAGGACACGGATCCCTGGAGAGGCTGAGTGTCTATACATGTGAGCCAGGACACGGATCCCTGGAGAGGCTGAGTGTCTATACATGTGAGCCAGGACAAAGTGTTGCAGGCAGCTCCTGGTCTCTCAGACAACAGTGTTTTACTGTGCTGGTAAGGGACTCTCAGACCATGATCAGTGTCACTATCGGCGACCGGGTCACCCACAGGCTGGCCGGTAGACGACTTGGTCACTGATCAGCACAGTATTTGGGTCTCTCTCTTTCGATGGCTACTTGGTGGCCAGCAAATGCTAAGCCAATTTATATGGCACATTTAACCTAGTCACAATTATAACCGAAAGCTCCCCTTTTGGGGAAGCTGGTATAACGCGACTATGTGTCTTTTTTTTGCAAAGCAAACCAAGCCAGTGTCACTAGCTACCCTCACGCGTTCAGATGTCTTCCACAGCTCAGTCAGTCAGTAGCATGATGTACTTTGCAGAACCTTGCTCCCATAACAACCCTCCGAAAAACTTCTGGATCACAAGCAAGATGCCCCACGTCCGATACACCCATCTGGAGATCATTCGTCCAATCCTGGACCCATCTTTTCTTTGGCATTTCTCTTACTCTCTTTTAAACATTCGTGACGTTTCAAGTGACCAAATATTTGAATTTTCTGTGTTTTATCATCTGAAATTAAAATGTTATGCAGACACTAGTAATCACCAGAACTATAGCGACCCTCAACTTTAGATCGGATAATTCCAATTATTGGACTGTGTGTCTCAACACTTGCAATAACAGAACAGTATTATATCAATCAATATTCCCTTCTTTGGAGAAGTAAAGAATTTCAGAAATAATAACTAGCAAAGTAATGAATGGAATTAGATTTAATATTTTATTTAAATGTGTTTAATTTATGGAGAATACCTTGTGATTCCAGCACAAACACAAAATTGACTACAGAAGATAAAGAGGCAGAAACATGACCGACTTGGGGGGTTAACCTACCATGTACTCCATTGAGCCAGGTTATGCTTGCTACAGTTACCAGTAAATAGACCTTACATTAATGTTAATTGTAGATCACGAGTCACAGTATGGTCCAAGCATTTCAGTGTTGGAGACAAGAAGCTGTTTATGATCTAGTTTCCTTCAACATACCATATTGTCTTCTTTTCCACACAATTCTAATAATGTTCCTGTGACAATGAAGCCCACAAACACACAAAAAACATTACAATAACAGCAATGTCTTGAAAATGTAACCTGGAGTGGGAGAATACACACAAAACCAATAACAGCAATGTCTTGAAAATGTAACCTGGAGTGGGAGAATACACATAAAAGACATGAAAACTGACAACAAGCATACTTTATAGGCTTGAGTTCATACAGATACAGACATACAAATAGTTTGCATACATACTGTACATCAGGACAGACAATTGCAGTTGCTACAGCACAAACCTCATTCAACTGCCAACACTAATACGCATGCTTCAGCGACAAAAACACATCAGCCATATATTTTGAAATTACCTTTCTAAACAAAATCCTAAAGTTGTTCCTGACATACTTAACTCATCCCACACTCTAAAGTTGTTCTTGACATAGTTAACTCATCCCACACTCGAAAGTTGTTCTGGACACAGTCACATCAGCCCACACCCTAAAGTTGTTCTTGACATAGTTAACTCATCCCACACTCTAAAGTTGTTCTTGACATAATTATCTCAGCCCACGCTCTAAAGTTGTTCCTGACACAATCACCTCATCCCACACTGTAAAGTTGTTCTGGACACAGTCACCTCAGCCCACACCCTAAAGTTGTTCTTGACGTAGTTAACTCACACTCTAAAGTTGTTCTTGACATAATTACCTCAGTCCACACCCTAAAGTTGTTCTTGACATAGTTAACTCATCCCACACTCTAAATCTGTTCTTGGCATAATTACCTCAGCCACATCCTAAAGTTATTCTTGACATAATTACCTCAGCCCACACCCTAAAGTTGATCTTGACATTATTAACTCATCCCACACTCTAAAGTTGTTCTTGACATAATTAACTCATCCCACTCTAAAATTGTTCTTGACATAATTACCTCAGCCCACACTCTAAAGTTGTTCTTGACACAGTCACCTCAGCCCACACCCTAAAGTTGTTCTTGACATAATTACCTCAGCCCACACTCTAAAGTTGTTCTTGACATAATTACCTTAGCCCACACCGTAAAGTTATTCTTGACATAATTACCTCAGCCCACACTCTAAAGTTGTTCTTGACACAGTCACCTCAGCCCACACCCTAAAGTTGTTCTTGACATAATTACCTCAGCCCACACTCTAAAGTTGTTCTTGACATAGTTACCTCAGCCCACACCCTAAAGTTGTTCTTGACATAATTACCCCAGCCCACTCTAAAATAAAAATTCTAACAAAATCAATGCACTTAACTGCTGTGCACTAGAGACTGATATGTTTGACATAATAAAGTTTGGTCCATGAACGTAAGGCTCATTTATGCTGCTCTTTAAATATGCTAGTATGTAAATCAGTGATTTCCCAAACGGTGCCTTCTATGCCTCAAGCCCAACTCCAAACACTGCACAAAATCAGATATGTGTGTTATAACTTGGTGTGACAATGTAAATGCAACCCATGAGGAAAGTATGAACATGAAAACTGCAGCCTAGTTAGCATGTCATAAGCAATAACACGAGACTGGCTATTTCATCTTATTCAAAATAATAATAAAAATTCTATAGTTGGAAAATGCAAACAATAAAAAAATTAGCACAGAACAGGTGTGCTGTGAGTTAGGCTGAGGGCTTATATTACCCAAGAACAGCGTTATCAACCTGCCGGCTGCAACCCTTTTTGTGTGTCAAACGACCCTTTCACAGGGGTCACCTAAGACCATCAGGAAAACACATATTCACTGAAGTTATAAAGGGAAATAATTGTTTGGGGGTTGCCACAACACGAGGGAACTGTATTAAAGGGTCTCGGTATTAGGAAGATTGAGAGCTACTGCCCTATAAAATGCAATAAATGGATTATATAACTGTCACTTCATCCCCAGACATCCGCACCCCCATGGGTTTTCAATGTGTTGGTTCTACAGACAATGGCCTCTTGTTTGGTCAGCCCAGCCTGAAAATCACTGGTTCACAAAGGATACAATACTGCCATTTCTGAATGCTGTTGTGTGATGGATAATCTAGTCAGACCCGGGTATGTTGAAAACAATGACGATAAAATGACATGCTGCCTTTGCCACCTGATAGTTGCAGATGTGGGCTGCCCGTGGGAAGATTAGCTGCTGCCCATTTCACAAGGTGATCAGTCATGTAGCAACAGTACACACATTAACCAAACATAACTGTTGCAGTTATAAGTGACATAATAAGATATAAACAATCTAAGCTGACAAGAGATAATTGCTACACTCAATCATTGGTGTTGTTTTTGCTTTCATTATGAGATAGAAATGGAAGATGTAGATGGGTAAAGTTCATTATACAATATAAACAGTGTGAGGCATAACATTAAACAAGCTTCCAGCCACAAAAATGAATGACATGACATAAACACAAAAGCAAGTTGTAACTTGAACACATTCAGCACATGCCCATGTGTGCATAAATTAATGCCAGGTTAATTCCGGCTGTAAATCTCATTTTCCACACATTAACAAACAGCTCACAAGATGGCTGCCTTGCTTGGAAGCCCATGTCTGTGATGTGTACAATGAACTTATAGGTTAAGGTATGCAATCATGAGTGGATGCAATGTGGCAGTGAAATTATCAATGGGTATCACTGTCACTGAAATCAGAGGAAGCAAAAAAAAAAAAGGGAAATAAAATAATGGATTGGTGGAATCTGTCGCTGACATGAGAGAATGTAATTTAAAAATGAGGGAAAATATGAGTGGGTGCAATTTATCACTGAAATCATCAACAGGTGCCATTCTGTTACATAATTCATGAGGAGGTGTGTAGTGTCACTGATATAACAAGTGTGTACAATCTGTCACGAGTGGGTGCAGCCTGCCACTGATGTCGTGAGTGGGTGCAGCCCGCCACTGATGTCGTGAGTGGATGCCATTCTGTCATCAAAATGGGCACAATGTGTGACTGAAACAATGAGCTGGGACAATGTTGCACTGACATAAATAATGAGTGGGTGCAATATTCCACAGATATAATGAGTGGGTGCAGTCTATCACCGAAGATATGAGCAGGTAAAATCTGTCTCTAAAGTCAAGAGCGGGTACCACTGTCTCTAAAATCACAATACATACACACTTTAACACAGTAGTCTCACTGGCTCTCTGGCGCAGTTGGCTAAACCGGATTGCGCGGAGACCGGGTGACGAACTCCCTGTGGTCCGGGTTCACTCGCGGGGGTAGGCAGAAAAGCCACATTTCTCCCAGATTTATGGTATTTACAATGGAATCAAGGCCAAGAGGTTGCGATATCCATAATACCGAGCCTAAGGGTTAACAACTCATGGCTTCTGGATAGTTAAACAAACAAAACACAGTAGTCAATTCCATATAGGTGAAATTAATTAAAATAAGCCATAAATCAAGTCATTAACTGATATCATTAATAAAGGCAGTCACACTAACCTAATAAAGTGATCTCATGAACAAAGATGACAACAAATGAAGGGAGTTAAAGAACAAAGCAAGCAAAAATGGCTAACTTATTATTGAACATACAGTGACATCATTAAAAAACACATCCACCAATAAAGGCGGCAGTGATATCAATCATATTAATAAATGTATTCAGTGCTACCATTAATGGACATCATGAATCATGTGGCGTCGTTATACATAAGGCTTACTCCAGTCCCCAATTACGTTCTATTTTGTTCAATCCTTTCCATGCCATAGACAGAACACAGTCCCCATCTCTGGTGTCTCTCAATGTTTGTTTCAGGGTTGCTCTTGAACTAATCCATTCGTTTCAGGGTTTCTCTTGAACTAATCCATTTGTTTCACATTTCAGTGTCTGTTTAGCAATTCCCTGCCCATTTTTTCCATGTGTCCAATGAACATAAATCTTTTTGATCTAATAACTGATGATACATACAAGTGTCTGTCCAAACACCTCTTATTCTGTCACCTTTCTTGATCTAATAATCAATGATACAAGTGTCTGTCCAAACACTTCTCTTATTCTGTCACCTTTCTTTATCTAACAATTGATGATACAAATGTCTGTGCAGACATTTCTTTTATTCCATCACCTTTCTTGATCTTATAACTGATGATACAAGTGTCTGTCTAGACATTTCTCTTTTCCATCACCTTTCTTGATCGTATAATTGATGATACATGTCTGTCCAGACATTTCTCTTATTTCAACACCTTTTTTGAGCTCATTCAATTTAATGTTCACCACTTCTTTAGGTATTTATTTAAGACCATAGCTACAAATAAAGTCATAGACTTTAGTCATGAACAAATGGAATCAGAATTACCATTCACAAACAGAATATGACATTTATTCACAAATGGAACAGAACTGTATATACTGAGTCAGTGACATCACTAATAGTTCATTCATTCATAGAATATTAATTCATCTGAGTCAACAGTATCACTAATATTTCATTAAAAACCATAATTTTATTCAAGCAGTCAGTGACCCCACTAACAGAGCCACTATTCATGAGCAGAATCAAATCAGGAATGATGCTACAGTGAAGAGCATGAGGTTATATAATGAAGTCAGCATAATTAAAGAAAACAACAAAGTGACATAATAACCAAATATTTACAAAATAATCTACAAGAGCTGCCTGTCAGTTTATGTAGTCAACCGACCAAAAATATGGATATTACAAAACATGAAGACATAACAGAATTGCTTTTCTTCCTCCCTGATGTTTTTGTAGCAGGGACATCATTAAGTGGCATGAACAAAAAAATGCAGTGCTGATTAAAAACTAACAAGTATATTTAAACAAAGAATCAGGAAATAACCCACAATATACAAGAGTGTAGGGTTTAAAAATTTACTCAGAAATATCTAGATACTAGCCAAACAGAAATGACTATGTACTGAGGTGAGTTACTTACTTCTATTTAATTTTTATCATTGCTATATATACTGACGGATTAATTTCAGTTTCCTATAAAACAGTCCTGGGAAGTAAAAGCAGCTGGCAAAATGGTGACATCAATCAACCGACAGCCTATTGGTCAATAAAAAATATGAGTTCATATGCTTGATGCATCACCAATGCAAAAGGGGTCTTAACTTTTATTACAGAGCAGAATGTCACTTGCAAAGTGTTGCTTAATCAGAGATTAACCCCACGTTAAACTGGTAGCACTTTTTTTAAAGAGGGGGGGGGGGGGGGGGGGTTTGCGACCATAAAATGATGTGTTATTTTCATGCCTGAAGACATGTCTTCCTTGAAAATTTCCTGAAAACCATAGCGAAGCCAAAAATTAATCCAGCATGAATCAACTGCTGAAGGAGACATTAATCAGTGACTGTAGTTTGGAATTCCCATTCCTGTCATTAGACAGTGAAAAAACTGCAGATCAACATCTCATCACACATAGTACTTGTGTTCACGATCACCACTGGTTGTGTCCAGGAAATAGAATTCATGTGGAGTTGCAGCAGCCTTGGTGTCAGCACTAGGCCTTCAGCCATGTCACTGCTCCAGATTTCAGTTCAGTTATTTAATATACACCTAATTTAAATAGAGCAAGATAGAGAAGCATAGGTATTGTACAGACACCAGATTTCAGTTCAGTTATTTAATATACACCTAATTTAAATAGAGCAAGATAGAGAAGCACAGGTATTGTACAGACACCAGCTTTCAGTTCCTACAATTTCACAACATTTCAACAATGGGGAAAGTACAGATGTATTAATCACTTTAAAACTTTTGAAGAATATAAAGATCTGGCTACAGCAACTTCCTTTCTATGTAAATTTTCCAAATGGTTGGCAAGAATTATGAATGAGCAAAATTAGCATGAGCTATTATAATTCAGTCTGGTGCTTTATGAACTGACAAATTAATGGGTCACACATATGCAGCAAAAGAATGTTAATGTTAATTACCAGCTTGGGAAAATCAACCAAATGAGCAGCGGTATAACACAAGAAGGAAACATGAAAGTTTCAGGTCAGTCCACACCTACAACACCAAGGTACAGAGACCTAGTTTCAGCTGGACAAGTAGAGACAGCTTCAACTGGTCAATCAATTAGTCTAAGCAACATCAGTTTTATCAAAACATTCAAGAGAAATATTAAAGTCTGCTTCGGGCCAGGTATGTGAGAAAAAGACATGTTCTAAAGTTTCAAAGCTTGAATTCTCCTGACAGTTCATGTCCTGTGGTACTGGTAGTAACCTGCTCCCAGCCTGACAGTTCATGTCCTGTGGTACTAGTAGTAACCTGCTCCCAGCCTGACAGTTCATGTCCTGTGGTACTGGTAGTAACCTGCTCCCAGCCTGACAGTTCATGTCCTGTGGTACTGGGAGTAACCTGCTCCCAGCCTGACAGTTCATGTCCTGTGGTACAGGTAGTAACCTGCTCCCAGCCTGACAGTTCATGTCCTGTGGTACTGGTAGTAACCTGCTCCCAGCCTGACAGTTCATGTCCTGTGGTACTGGTAGTAACCTGCTCCCAGCCTGACAGTTCATGTCCTGTGGTACTGGTAGTAACCTGCTCCCAGCCTGACAGTTCATGTCCTGTGGTACTGGGAGTAACCTGCTCCCAGCCTGACAGTTCATGTCCTGTGGTACAGGTAGTAACCTGCTCCCAGCCTGACAGTTCATGTCCTGTGGTACTGGTAGTAACCTGCTCCCAGCCTGACAGTTCATGTCCTGTGGTACTGGTAGTAACCTGCTCCCAGCCTGACAGTTCATGTCCTGTGGTACTGGTAGTAACCTGCTCCCAGCCTTACAGTTCATGTCCTGTGGTACTGGTAGTAACCTGCTCCCAGCCTGACAGTTCATGTCCTGTGGTACTGGTAGTAACCTGCTCCCAGCCTGACAGTTCATGTCCTGTGGTACTGGTAGTAACCTGCTCCCAGCCTGACAGTTCATGTCCTGTGGTACTGGTAGTAACCTGCTCCCAGCCTGACAGTTCATGTCCTGTGGTACTGGTAGTAACCTGCTCCCAGCCTTTTCTGTCTTGTGTACTTGTAATTGTTTCTAACACAGATCACCCACCACAGCATAAAAGTAACCAATTTAGTAACTTCTCTCTTTTGGTCTCCCCTTAGTTTTCCTCTGCTCCAACTGTCCCACTGTCATGACATCCTCCAGTTTTCTCAATTGTCAGGATCTGACAATGAAATACATTTAGAAGTCCAATAAATGAATGGCCCGAAACTCAAAATTTATCAACTGGAGACAGACAATTTTCTAGCAGTGTTGAAGTTTGCAGAAAGCTTTCCACTACAATAACTGTTATTGCCAGAAGCTGTAAATTATTATCAAACAAACCAGAATACATGTCAAGGAAATAAATGCACATCAAACCAAGGACAACAAACTTGGATACATATAGCACATACACCAACAACAACAAAACTTAAAAAAAAAACAACAGCAAAACTGTGACCGAATGAAAAAAGATAGTATAAAGCTGACACACACACACACATAAAAAGGAAGAAAATAAACTGTTTTAAAAGATGAAACCGCAGAGTTTTCAATGATAACAAGTTAAGCTATCTGAGTACATCTGGGGACACTATTTATTGTAAATATGATAGCAAGAGATTAATAATTCATGAGAATAAGTAGAGAGCAACAAACCATCAACATAAGGATCAAAGTCTGAAACAAGTACAAGAATTTAAATACTTGCGAAGCACCTTTACACACATTGGTAAAATAGACAGAGAAATAGACATGAGAATCCAACAGTGTCACGTACCGACCTGCTCCAATATTAAAGCATACTGCTATCCCAATAGTGACAAAAAGACAAATTATAAATACAATATCCATACCGCCTTTAGGTGACCAATGCCAGATTTGGACACTGACAAAAGAACATGAAAGAACACTAACCACCTGTGAGATGAGATGTTTGAAAATGGCTGTAAATAAAACCAAAAGTCACTGAGTGAGAAACAACGTGATCACAAGAACTGTTGGAACAAAACCCATTGTCAAATTTATTTGGGGGGGGGGGGGGGGATGAAATGGTTTGGCCATCTACCAATGATGCCAGCAACAAGAGGGTACAACCTGAAAATAAAAATATCAAGAGGCAGGGGAAGACAGAGAAGATGGATTGAAGGAGTCACTGACAATTTGAGACTGCATAACATCACAGCATATCAAGCAACTGAGCGTGCCCAGGCTGGGCTGCCAATCATCAGATGAACTGCGATGCCTAGTGGCATAAGCAGATATTGACAAAAGAAGAAGCACTTGTGATAGTTGACACTTGTGGCAGCCCAGGGTCACATGTCTAAACCCCCCATACCCTCTATCCCATGAAAATCCCACTTGTTTGGCGGCAAAATAAAATCAAGAGAAGCCCCAGTTAGCAGACCGAACAACTGAGTGGATGGAAAACTTTGTTTCCAGTACCAGCATAGGGCAATGAACTAACAACTGTCTATGGGCATGGAGGCCTGAGAAATGGTATCAGAAATGACAAGTTAATAACAAATGAGGTAATATGTTACATACAAACAGATAAACATACACCTGAGCAGTTGGCTGTTCAGTCAGAATTACCCAATGATATATAAGGCTGCTGCGGAGATTTTAATTTCCTTAAAAGTTTCACACAAAAAAGGCCACATAAATAAAACACTCCAGACTTCACTGTAAGCTGTCTACATCACAAGCTTAAAACCACCTGGAATATAGCTGAATATGAGAAAACATTGCATAGCCACACATAAAATTTTGAAAAACAAAAAACTGTATATGTTGGCAAAATGGCACTGACAGTGAGGAAGACACACCACACCTTTTCTATCACTGTTGCCAGTCTTGGATGTAACTAAAAAGTTGCCAGTTAAAAAATACCCCCCCCCCCCCTCCCAAACAGAAGTTTGTGCAGCCTAAACGATTCAACACTAAATGGTACAAAGTTTAGACTTTTAAGTGTGCAACTTGTCCACACATCAGATTATATACTTTTTTTTTTAGCAGACCTCATATTTCATGGCTTCCAGAAAAATCTATTTTTCAGGAACAAAAGTCTTTTGTGGAGTATGATTGTCTACACACTACCTAACAGCAACCCAGCACTGCTTGGGCATCTAATGCCATGCAGTTGTGGCACTTTCATACATTCCTGAGCTAATTTCTTTTGAGGTACTATTTGGCTTTTGAGGAAAACAATTGTTTCTAATGACATCATGTACTTGGCATTCAAAAAGGTTACGGTCAACTGTCTCATGTGGGTGTGTGCATAGCCGACACTCTAAACAGTGTGAATACCTGCATCCCAAGAGAAAATGTCTTTGCTTCAGCTGTTTGTAGTGAAGACTAAGGGTGTGATCCCACTGTTGTATGACAGAAGATGAGATAAGACACTTCAAACAGTCTAACATTAACTGCTGCAAAACTTGATTGACAAGCAGGCATGACAAGTTGGTGAAATATTTACAGCAAGATAGTCCTCCAGCTTGATCTCACTCGTCGACCAGCCTCGTAGCCAGTCCCTTGGCTTAGTTTCATCGGCCAGCCTCGTAGCCAGGGAAGAGACTGTTGAGGATCTGGGTCAGGGTCTTGTTGGTCTCCATGGACATAGACTTGTCCAGTTCAGCCCGACATGCAGGACACGAGTAGACTTCAGCTTTGAATGACCTCTGTAGACATGCCTGTAACAAACAACATGTCCAGTTTAGAAAAATATCACCAGTAAAGAGTGTTAGTGTTAAAAAGAAAAAAGTTGCTTAAAGAGCAATAGGATCCTAATGGTTAGATCATGTAAGAAAGTGCAGCACAAATCACTAACTCCCCAGTGCCAGCAACACCCACAGAGATATCTGGAAAACATGCCCTTACAGACAGCCCAGAACTGAACCTACAAGTGTTAGAGAAGTAGGTAAATGGCTTCACAATTCAGCATATTCCAAACTGGAGAAAATAAATCAAGTGTTTATTTGGACAAGGATATGAATCACAGAGATTAGAGAGCATCTGGAAATTATACTGACCACGCTAGCAGCTGAACCTGTATCGCCAAATAATGACAACATCTCAACAAAGCAACCAAGGTATTACTCTGTCGTATGATCATCTAAATAATAGAATTATACCTGAAGAAGATAGACTGCAAGACCACATTACCAGGTTAAACTCAGCATGCAGTAAATACAACATGAAGATCAATGTAAACAAAACCGAAACAATGCAAGTTAGTAGAACACCTGCCCCACTACACATACAGCTGAATGGTTCTGCTCTGAATCAAGTTTGGGAGTTTAAATATCTAGGAAGCATGATCACAGAAGATGGTAGAATTAACAGAGAAACAGAAACCAGATGCCAGAAAAAAGCAAGTGCACTTATATACCAATTCAATTGTCACCATTATTAAGACATCCAAGCATAACTACGAGTGCAAAGAGATAGATTATTAATAGCATATTCATTCCAACATTAAGCTACCAGTGCCAAACATGGACACTATCTAAAGCCCATATACGCAAAATCACCACCTGCGAGATGAGGTGCCTGAGAAAAGCAGCCAACCTAACCATCCAATATCGAGTGAATAATGAAACTATTGGGAAAATTGTGGGAACGACACCTTGTACTATATTCATCGAGAAACAGCAGATTAAGTGGTTTGGCCATCTTGTTAGAATGCCGCTAGATCAAATACCATCACAAGCACTACATCTCAGAAGATCAGCTACAAGAGCAAGAGGACGGCCGCGGAAAACATGGATCGACAACATTAAAGACACTGCGCCTTCACGGCATGACAATAGCCAGTGGCAGCCGACGTGCACTGGATAGCAAATTATTCCTCCCCACGCCGCTTAACGGCAGAATTTGTTTATGATGATGATGAGAATTATGCCTACTTTTCTAAACAAAAATCACACATGTAATAATCGTAACAGACTCTGAAAGCATGCTGAAAAAGGTGAAGACATGACTGCTTTGAGCAGAGTGGCAAGCTTCACGGGTAGTGAGCATACTTAGGATCAGGTCATGCTGGCGTGGTGATGAATGAACAGACAGACAGACTAGCTAGATATGTGCACCATTGGGTGGTTAATTGATACATGACAAGGCAGAGGTGAACAAGTAACGAAGTCAAAAGAGAAACTAGACTGAAGAGAATGGTGCACCTGGGAGTGACCAGAGGGTTTGGCCAGCACACTACATTCAGAGGAAAGGCAAGACGGACATACAACCAGACTACAACTGGCACCAGTAGTCTTGGAACTCTGGGCTGGCTGCTGAGGATGGGGATAGAGCGCATATCGGAATGCCCCTAGTGCTGTGATATCATTTCCTAACTCACCTCAAAATGCTAAACAATAATGACTTAGTAATAATCTTAATAACTAATAAATCTAGGAGAAATATACAATATGTTGTCATTATCTGGAGGCAGCAGCTTCAAGACCTGCTAAGGTACTATAATTTTTAAATTCCATCTTTCTAATTATCTCCTTTACTTTTCTGGTCCCATTTACAACAATTTTAAGGCATAACATTTCTTTGTTCAATAAGTAATATTTCACAAACCAGGTGCAGGTGGAAACCATAAGAAAAAAAAAAGGAAGCAATGTTTGTGAACTGACTTCAAAGAAACTACCAAAAAACATTAAATCAGTGAACCTGGAAAAGACTGACACAAATAAATGAAAATAATAGCCCATAAACTCATTGTTCTATTTTTGCCAGGCGGAAAGCCCTAGTTGTTCGAGCACTTGAACTTTGGCTCTGTGATGGGGCCGTACATCCGTTTTACTGACTTATTTGTGTACAGTTGACTGATTCTTACAGCTCAGGCCGATGCACTCTGAGTACGAAGGAAGCTTCCAATTAGTCAACTCCTGTGACATGCTTGTTGGGAAGACAGTGGGTCTATCCTTGTTTTCCTAACAATGGGGCACCAGAACCCACACGAATAACTTATATATATTTAGACAAGTTAACTCGTTATATCTCACACACCTGTTACTTTAAAACTAACAGAAAGTCCATTGTTGGTGGCAGCTGAAAACAGACAAGATCCATTTAATTGCATTCAGTTTTCATCCAACTGGGCTTAGTTTCTCTCCACAGAGCTGCCGGGCCCCTGCCCATAACTGCGGGGCCCCTGCCCATAACTGCTGGGCTTCTGCCCATAACTGCCGGGCCTCTGCCCATAACTGCCGGGCCCCTGCCCATAACCGCGGGGCCCCTGCCCATAACTGCTGGGCTTCCGCCCATAACTGCCGGGCCCCTGCCCATAGCAACATACAAAGCACAATCTCAGCAATTACTCCCAAAGATCTCCATTAAAATCACACTAGTGAAATGAGCAGGGCAGTCTGTGAAATAAACCGGCCTTCAGGAGTGCAAAGCCAAAAAGTGTGACCTCTTACTTAACCAAGTAGATATGGGCTCCACAACAAGCATGACATAAAAGGCAACTAATTAGCCTGTTTCCTTTAAAGTCAGAGTGCATCTGCCTGAGAGGCAGGGAACCAATAACCTGCATACAAATGAACCAGATCTGTAAACTGGATGTGTACACAAAACTCAAGTTCTGGAACAAGACCAAAGTCCAAAAGTTAACCCTACCAGACCGCTGGCCCCATTTTTAGGGAATTTCCTAACCTGACGCTATACCGCTGGCCCCATTTTTAGGGAATTTCCTAACCTGACGCTATACCGCTGGCCCCATTTTTCGGGAATTTCCTAACCTGACGCTATACCGCTGGCCCCATTTTTCGGGAATTTCCTAACCTGACGCTATACCGCTGGCCCCATTTTTCGGGAATTTCCTAACCTGACGCTATACCGCTGTCCCCATTTTTAGGGAATTTCCTAACCTGACGCTATACCGCTGGCCCCATTTTTAGGGAATTTCCTAACCTGACGCTATACCGCTGGCCCCATTTTTCGGGAATTTCCTAACCTGACGCTATACCGCTGGCCCCATTTTTAGGGAATTTGCGCAGTACGCAAAAAATATGTGGCACATACTGAAAATAACCAGCTAATGGCCATCAGACTTTCTGGTTAGTCATTGCGAATGACTTCCCATGTGTGTTGAGATTTCTTTGTGTGGTTTAATGTGGGGGGGGGGGGAAATCGGAAAATTTTTACTGAAACGAGCGGCTTCGACAAGAAAGGGACGTAGGTCGAGGCTTTTCACAGCCCAACAGGTGATCGATACATTAGTTGATTCAGACTGTGAATACGTTCATGAAGAATGCCTTCCCAGTTGAAGCGACAGTCAGAGAGAGTTAGTGAGGAGGAGAATTATGCAAATTATAGATTTAAAAATAGATCGATAGTAAGAGAAAGGGGCGTGTCCCTCAAACAGCAACATCTGGTGCTAGGTGGATTGGCACACAAAGGTGGAATATTGGCGCTAGATGAAAGGTAAACCTATTTTCTACAATGGTCTCCAAGTTTTATCTTATTCTAATCACTTGTTTACATGTAATTAATATTTTCTTACATTGTGCTGGTCTTTTGTGTGTTAATGCCCAGGAGCTCAGGTTATAGGGACAGTTAGGTTCAGGGCCTCAGGTCTGGTAGGGTTAAAGAACAATCAGAATTTTTCAACTGAATGTACAGCTGGTAAAAACTTCGAAGAAGAAGATGTAGGCCAACTGACCATGGTATGGAAGCGAAGTATCTACACTCTTTGCCACTTTCTGAGGAAGATAAAGCACAGACAAGCATGTTCCCAAGTGCTATGATGGCAGTGTCAAGTGAGAATTTCTCTTCTGAGGAAGTCTGTGAACTGAGTATATGAGCACAACAAAACCTCATCTACTGGTAACACACAACTCAGCTCACCTTACAGATGTTGTGTGCACATGTCAGGGTGATGGGCTTACACACCAGGTCCTGGCAGCAGGTACACAAAAACAACTCCTCTACTTTGTCATGGAACACCTGCAATAACATTCATTTCTCAATGAAATAAGTTCATGTACATCATCATGCAATCATTTGAATACAAGGGGACAACAGACATTGGTTGATGGAGGCTCAATGGAAGTAGCTTCAGAAACGACCACAAAAGTAACAGGAAGAATAAAACATGAAGATGTGGCTCTAATGTTAGCAGGTTTCAATAGGTCTCAACATCATAGACTAATAAAGCACTCAGAAGAACATCCCGTGAAGATATTTAAACAGCACACATATGACTTGTGACAACTCACTCAAAAACGTTTACTCTGATGAAAATTAATGAGGTGGTTTTCCCGTTGCACTCACACCCATATATGAATTGGGTTACATCAAAAAGTATAATTAAATTCAACAATTCTGAGTTGAAGAGGTTCCAGAAATTTAGACATAGCCAATGCAAGCTGCATCACACACACACACATATATACAAACATAATAGGTAAATGATGCATATTATAATGCAAAATTAAAATGAAATACTTTCTACAGCTGAAAGTCAAAACAAGATGTCCTAAGTACTGCATGAAACAATCTGAACACAGGCTATGGGCCACGGCAATCCCTGCACAGCAAACACACAGAAGCCACAAGTGGAACATATTGAACACAGGCTATGGGCCACGGCCATCCCTGCACAGCAAACACACAGAAGCCACAAGTGGAACATATTGAACACAGGCTATGGGCCATGGCAATCCCTGCACAGCAAACACACAGAAGCCACAAGTGGAAAATATTTAGAAAGTTATAACTTCTCTAGTCTAATGATATGTGGCATTACAAGAACATCAGATAATATAACACTACTGTAGACGGTCAAAATGAGCAATGACTATGGTCTACTTAGAGCCAAGAGGTACAACAAATCTGAGAGAGAATTTGGCCTGTATATTTAGGTCCACACAGCTGTGCAGTAGGGATTTTTTTGGGGGGCCACATTCAGAGAAATGTATATCATCTTACAGAGAAATATAACTCCAGCCATCCAAAAAGAGCGAAGATTTATTACCATTTGGCCAGGCACTTCTTGCCGCCTTTTCAAATCATTGGAACTAGCTTTCACTTGAATCCTTTTGTCCCGGAAATGCTTGGGGGGGGGGGGGAAAAAAACCCATAAAGGTGGGAATTCTGGAAAAAAATTTTTTTTTTTTTTTTTTTTTTAAAAACCTCACTTTATATGGACCACTAAAAACATTTAAAAAAACAAAATCCTTTATTAATTTTCATTAACTTCATTTCAAATATATGAAGGGGAGCATCAGCAAGTAAGAAGGAAGAGGAGAATGAAATGGATTAATCCTGTAGGTCTCAAGAATTTTTATGCTGATTCATACTTGACCGCATCACTATGGAACAAAGTGATGATAAATTACACTGCACAGGTGCTAACAGAACCAACGTCATTAACTGGGCATCTCGGGGTAAAGCCAATACGGCAATACTGGTTTAATGACATTTACAGAGATAGGAAAGAGTTGTGGATGCCACATTACGGGCACCTCGGGCTAAGAAATTAATGAAACATTATTATATAAGGAACTGACCTTTGATCCTTCACCTACATGTGTCAGAGCCTCATTCCAGAGCTTCTTATTAACTTTATCCTCGGCTATTAACTTCTTGCTGCCGGACTCAAGGGAATATCTGGCCACTTTCGGAGATGCCTTCTCTTTCTCAGAAGCTTTTGAAACTGACTTTCTTTTTGACTCTGGAACTTCAGCTGGAAAACATTTATAAACAAGTCAGAATTTCTCCAGTCTAACACTGAAAGAAGAATTGTCCTCACATTCAGCAGCTGTAAACTTTGGTGAATAGTTCTAGCTGTTCGTCAACTTCAGGACGTTGACCTTGTTTCAGATCTTGAATTTTGTGTGTATGCCTATTTCACAGATCTGGCTTATTTCTAAGCAAACTGTTGGTTCTTTGTCTCTCTAGCATATGCATTCCGACTACGAAGGTAACACCTAACTGAACAACTCTATGATATATGCTTGTTATGCAGTCTCCCACCCCCCCTTTCCCACAAGGGAATAACAAAGAATCAACAACATAGCACCTCAGACAAACATGATCCCTCTCACTCAGCAAATATATGTGGTAGATGTTGAACATTCCAGATATGCAGTTCACTTCAGATCATCATCATCGCACTCCTGATAAACCTGCAGGTGCTCCAATCTCTTCTGTTGTCAATCCGTCAAACTAAAGAAGCTGCATCAGCTACCTCTTGTGATTCCTCGCCCACTTGTTGATGCAGAAATGCATACACAAAGGACACATTTTTAAGACATTGCATGAATATGGATCAAGATGACCTGTGTGTCAAGTAAGATAAGAAGAAGAAAAAAGCAAGTAAACATCAACACTTTAAAACTGTCAATTTTATTAATAATACAACTAAAATGTATTCATTCATTATCCTGTTGTACCATTGTATGTCACATAGGCTTGTAGTCTATTCCTCCATTCCCTTCTACCCTGTTGTACCATTATATGTCACATAGGGCTCACAGTCTATTAATCCATTCCATTCTATCCTGTTGTACCATTTTATGTCACACAGGGCTCAGTCTATATCTCCATTCCATTCTATCCTGTTGTACCATTTTATGTCACACAGGGCTCACAGTCTATTCCTCCATTCCATCCTGTTGTACCATTATATGTCACATAGGGCTCACAGTCTATTCCTCCATTCTATCCTGTTGTAACATTATATGTCACACAGGGCTCACAGTCTATTCCTCCATTCCATTATATGTCACACAGGGCTCACGTCTATTCCTCCATTCCATTCTATCCTGTTGTACCATTATATGTCACATAGGGCTCCCAGTCTATTCCTCCATTCCATTCTATCCTGTTGTACCCTTATATGTCACATAGGGCTCACAGTCTATTCCTCCATTCCATTGTATCCTGTTGTTCCATTATATGTCACATAGGCTTGTAGTCTATTCCTCCATTCCATTCTATCCTGTTGTACCATTATATGTCACATAGGGCTCACAGTCTATTCCTCTATTCCATTCTATCCTGTTGTACCATTATATGTCACATAGGGCTCACAGTCTATTCCTCTATTCTGTTGTACCATTATATGTCACACAGGGCTCACAGTCTATTCCTCCATTCTATCCTGTTGTACCATTGCATGTCACATAGGGCTCACAGTCTATTCCTCCATTCTATCCTGTTGTACCATTATATGTCACACAGGGCTCACAGTCTATTCCTCCATTCTATCCTGTTGTACCATTATATGTCACACAGGGCTCACAGTCTATTCCTCCATTCTATCCTGTTGTACCATTATATGTCACACAGGGCTCACAGTCTATTCCTCCATTCCATTCTATCCTGTTGTTCCATTTTATGTCACATAGGGCTCAGTCTATTCCTCCATTCCATTTTATGTCACACAGGGCTCACAGTCTATTCTTCCATTCCAGTCTATCCTGTTGTACCATTATATGTCACATAGGGCTCACAGTCTATTCCTTAATTCCATTCTATCCTGTTCGATCAATTCAATATCATGGATAGAATCCAATCCAGCCTCCTTGGCCTCTCTCATCAACGTCCAACTTAGGGTTTCTTGTGGATGTCCTCGCCTCCTTAATTTCATATTTTAATGCCTGTCTGGTGATCCTCTGCTGATTTCTTCTCAGGATGTGTCTGATGTGGCGCCATCTTCTCAGGATATGTCTGATGTAGCACCATCTTCTCAGGATGTGTCTGATGTAGCGCCATCTTCTCAGGATGTATCTGATGTAGCGCCATCTTCTCAGGATGTGTCTGATGTAGTGCCATCTTCTCAGGGTGTGTCTGATGTAGTGCCATCTTCTCAGGATGTGTCTGATGTGGCGCCATCTTCTCAGGATGTATCTGATGTGGCGCCATCTTCTCAGGATGTGTCTGATGTAGTGCCATCTTCTCAGGATGTGTCTGATGTAGCGCCATCTTCTCAGGGTGTGTCTGATGTAGCGCCATCTTCTCAGGGTGTGTCTGATGTAGTGCCATCTTCTCAGGGTGTGTCTGATGTAGTGCAATCTTCTCAGGGTGTGTCTGATGTAGCGCCATCTTCTCTTGTCTTCACTGTTGATACTAGTGGTTGTCCAGCCATCTTCTCTTGTCTTCACTGTTGATACTAGTGGTTGTCCAGGCATCTTCTCTTGTCTTCAGTGTTGACACTAGTGGTTGTCCAGCCATCTTCTCTTGTCTTCACTGTTGATACTAGTGGTTGTCCAGACATAGCGCCATCTTCTCTTGTCTTCACTGTTGATACTAGTGGTTGTCCAGCCATCTTCTCTTGTCTTCACTGTTGATACTAGTGGTTGTCCAGCCATCTTCTCTTGTCTTCACTGTTGATACTAGTGGTTGTCCAGCCATCTTCTCTTGTCTTCACTGTTGATACTAGTGGTTGTCCAGCCATCTTCTCTTGTCTTCACTGTTGATACTAGTGGCTGTCCAGACATCTCTCTTACTTCTTTTGAATTCATCCCATTTGATTTTCCTCATATATTTGTGATAGAATGCAGTTAACTATTGTTCCATGTCTATAGTGGTTCTCCCAATTTCACTTGCATACATTAACACTGAAATAACAGTAGAATTGAAAACAGGTAACTGTTTTAAACCTTTACAATTTAGAGTTTCATATTTTGTTCAAGCTATTTACAGATGCTGATGCCTTGCTGGAGCATATTATAATTCCTTTCTGTGTATTTCCTTCACTGTCAGTCCTTTCTGTGTATTTCCTTCACTGTCAGAATTACAACCTAATTAATCAACTGATTCGTTAAACTATAATATACACATATCCTAAAATACAAGTATCTTAACTTCTCCACTGACTCTACTCATACACTGACACCACTCCTACACTGACACCACTCCTCCGCTGACACCACTGCTCCGCTGACACCACTCCTCCCTTGTCACTTATCTTCACTGAGACAACACCTACATAGACAAGAAACTTCCACTAACACCACACCTCCACACACACACTATGCCTTCACTGACACTACACCTCTGCTGACACTACACCTCTGCTGATACTACACCTTCACTGACACTACACCTCTACTGACACTACACCTCTGCTGATACCACACCTCCACTGACACTACACCTCTGCTGATACCACACCTTCACTGACACTACACCTCTACTGATACTACACCTCCACTGACACTACACCTCCACTGACACTACATCTCTGCTGATACCACACCTCCACTGACACCACACCTCCACTGAAGCTACTTATCCACTGACACTACGCCTTCACTGACACTTATCTCCGCTAATACTGAACCTCATCTCCACTGATTCTGAACCTAATGTGACTGTCATTTTACCTCCACTGACACTACATATCCACTGACACTACATATCCACTGATTCTGAACCTAATGTGACACTGTCATTTTATCTCCACTGACACAGCAAAGGGTGGTGACAGAAAGCTCCAACAAGGGGGGCAGCCTGGCAGACATGGTATACACAAGAAATAAACAATTCCCGGGGAGAAAGTGGTGGGGGAAAATCAACTATCTCAGACCTGGTGTCAAGAGACACAATATACATTATTTGAACAAACAGCACACGGAGGCAAAAGAATGTTCAAATCAACTCACCCTCTGACTTGCGTTTTCTGCCCCTTTTGCCAGGTGTAGGCTCATCTTCCTCGCCCTTTTCTTTTTCCTTCTCTTTTTCTTTCTCCTGCTGGCTTTCCAGGTAACCATCAGGATACTAAAATAAACGATCAAACAGGTCCAAAGGCTGACATCTACAGGTTACAATGTTATTTGTGTGTCCTTTACAAGAAGTTGCAGAACTCTAGCAATTTTTAGATGTTTGGTTTTACTAAGAAAGCGTAGTAGTTTGCTAATGCTCTCTGAAAAGTCAGGGCTCCACACAAATGTTAAAATCAATGCAAACTGGTCTGCAGCAAAATATCCTGCAGCTAGAATTGAATCAGGTATTTTGGAATTATGAAGCGTGTTCACAACCCTCACGTGACAGATGATGAACTAAAGGTACAGTAGTGCTACTGTTTGTTTATAATTAAGTCGTAACTATACAAAATGTGCAGACCAGTGGTTTACCTCACTGTCTATCCCAAACACAAAACAATTATTAACTCTGCACTCATGAACAGGCACTACACACTAATGACATTCTCCCTGTGTTCAAATCCATCCAGGGGCAGATTTTTCAAAATTATCACTGACCCATGAGGTTTATGCCTAAAATGGGTATCAGGAAATGTCCATGTAAGTAAAGGTAATTGGCTATACAATAATATGCCTATCACTAATTACCAGACACATCATAGGCATAAAAAGAGTTGATTTACACACTGTGAATATTGATCAGTTAAGCAGTAAAGAATTTCTGAGTTTATTTTTGGTAGAGTTTTCGGGTCATCGAGGATCAAGATCCAAGCAATCATACGAGTCCTCCTAACGACTATTCCTAATGACTTCAGCAGTCACCGCATCCAATAATATCTGGATCAAGATAACATGATCCAAGCCAGTGGCCAAGAGACATGCTATGTACTAATCAAGACACAATCAGAAGCAGGAAAAGGCCAGAGACAACCATGATGCAGGAACAAACTGTACTGATACATATCAACCCAGAGCCAGTCAGAGACTAGAGCAAGTCGGAGATAACAATGATGGCTATGATGCGGGAACAAACTGTACTGATGCATATCAACCCAGAGCCAGTCAGAGACTAAAATGTATGAAGTTGAAGGACATGCTGACAAGGACAAGACAACACCTGGACAGAGATAAGAGAAGGCCCGAGAGAAGACATGAAGAAACAGCCCCAAATTGAGCTTATCAAAACAGAATTTTGACCAAATCCTGGCTAACATTTCAGAAACAACAGGAGCTTCTGAAAGAAGATATGATCAAACACTCAAGACCACCAGGTGAATCCATCAAACCTATTTGAACAGAACAGAACAGAACATTTAAATCAAAGAACCAAAAAGACAAGACGACGTGTAGCAAAAGTATCCAAACTGATATTGACCCAAGAGAACAGAAAACTCAGGAAATGATGCTGAAAGTAGATGAAATGGAAGAAAGAGTACAGGAACAAATAAAATGGCAGAAGACAGGACAGAGACTTTAGCGAGGGTACGATGATTAGCGGTAGCAAGAAATATGTATCAGACAAGTAACAGAGACTTTAGCGAGGGTATGATGATTAGCGGTAGCAAGAAATATGTATCAGACAAGTAACAGAGACTTTAGCGAGGGTACGATGATTAGTGGTAGCAAGAAATATGTATAAGACAAGTAACAGAGACTTTAGCGAGGGTACGATGATTAGCGGTAGCAAGAAATATGTATCAGACAAGTAACAGAGACTTTAGCGAGGGTACGATGATTAGCGGTAGCAAGAAATATGTATCAGACAAGTAACAGAGATGATAATAGCCAGGAAAGAAACCGAGTTCAAAACCACCACACAAACAGCACAAGAAAGCCAGACGGTAGGCACAACCAATCAAACAAGACTTCTTCTAAGGGCTTACTCAGTCAACATCAAGGAAGTGAATGACAGATGCAGAACCAATCCAGGATGATGCCACCAGAGGCGGCGTCGGTGAGCTAGATCAGTGACAGATATCAACAGACTGTGGCTTAGATTTAAGCCACTAAAGATGGTACTAGGAAACCAGTCATAGCCACTTCGTGCAAGGGAACTAAAATCCGCACACATAACTAAAAGCTCCTTGGGAGCTGGCTTCGGCCAAAAGTTCCACAGAGGCTATTTGGACATGGTTACTTTTTGTGTGTGTGGCAAAGTGGACACACACACACACACATAATATTCATTCTAGGTAATCCCTGTGTGGGTTTCGGGGCCCTGTTATAGGGAAAACAAGAATAGACCCACTGCCTACCCAAAAGCATGTTGTAAAAGTTGACTAATTGGGAGCTTTCTTTACAGTCGAAGTGCATCTGCCTGAGAGGCAAGGAGCCAGCAGTCTGCATACAAATGGTAGATGTGTAAAACAGACGCACACGTAACAATCAGGTTCTGAAACAGAACTGCAGTCCAGAAGTGGATGAAGATCCAGAACTTTCCGCAAGAGTTTACACCTGGTGAACATGAAGAAGAAGAAGATTCTAGTTGAGTGGCAGCAGAGGAAAGTAGGAAAAAAGGATGATGGTTAAACATCAGCAGAAATAAATGCATGCAAACAATAGTCATTTTCCTGTTGTGTTGTTATACGTCAACAGAGGGCTGACAGTTTATTCTTCCATTCCATCTTTCCGCTCACACAACAACAATTACCTGCATTGTCAGTCCCAGGTCGGAGGTTCGTTTTTTGCCTTCCTTGGTCCATGGTGCTGGTACAGGGTCGTCTCGCCGCAGCAGGTATCGCCACACAAGAAAATTGGACTTGCCTTTCTCTGGCCAGTACTTGACCACCTGGGTGACCAAAATATCTCAATAAATTGGTTAACTCTCTACCAGCAACATGTAACCTGTTTATCCTTACAGCAAGCCATGAAGTGAAGGTAGCTAGACGCTAAACACTGTAGCAGGAACAAGGGCAGCTAGTGTAGAGAAAGCACTGATATACTAGTTTTAGTGAGCGAAGTGTGGGAAATTCATTTTATGATAACCCAGTGATGCATATGATACTTAGCTTGCATTATTCTGTGTGGTTTGTGTAAACCCGATCGTGCCTATGAAGTAAAATGGGCACAGGTCGTGGCAACACGCTATTGAGTTTTCCTGACAGTTTGTGCGTAAGTTGAGTACAACAGTTAGGAGTGTGAATTATATCCAGGACTCTTGGCCGTGCACTGTCTTCCCACTCTAGCACACAACAGTTAGTGCTATTGCATTTTCTGCCTTTCCACTGTAGTTAAAAGAGGTTCATAATTACCATACTGCATTTCTTTTTGAGTTCAGCTGTTAAGGTCCACATTTTACTACCATAAATAAACAAACTAATAGCTAGTGCTCTGAGCAATCAAAGCTTGGTTCTACATGAAATATTTTTAAATCATATTATTTGCTGTCTGTCATTGACTGATGTTGTTTGGGCAATCCTAGACATGATTTCTGGCCTTGACCCCGGGTCTCTTAAAATGGATCCTAAATATTTGAAGTAACTGGTTTGCTCTAAAGTGCTCGGTTATTATCAAACCAAGAGAGGGTTTAACAAACAAATAAACAAGTATTGACTAGCACTGTAGTAAGAAGCAAAATGATTTTCTGACAATTTTTTGTATTCACTGGAGCATTCACACTAAGCTCCACACAATTTTAGAGCCATAAATGTTAGCAAATCACACACAAATATAGGGCACACTACAAACAGCCTGCACATGCACTCACCTTCCAAAGAGTCACACAAAACTGCATACAGTATATCAATAACTAAGTTTAGAATTCTAGGAAGCCAAAAGCTGGGGGGGGGGGGGGGGGGGGGGGGAATAGCTCTGCGGTAACCAGTCACAATGCACCATTTCCAACATACAACCAATAATACTGGATGGCTGCAAAACACAAAACGTTTATGTGCACAGATAATACTGACCTTATAAATGCCATCATATCGATTGCCCTCCTCTGGTGCATAGTCAGAATGTTTTCTCCCCTTACAGTTGCGAACCACTCTAACTGGCTTGCCTGCTCGCCAGTCCTTGGCTTCAGCACCTTTGACGTTATCTAATGGAGCGCTGCAGTTCTTGGCTAGGGCTCTGTACAAACAGGCAAGTTTAAATTAAACATACATCTAACTTCTGATCAAATACAAATATACAAAACTTACAAAGAAGCAGTAAGAAAATCACAGGCTTTACTGGATTGTACTGACCAAAAAAAAAAGGTCTTTAAGGATTAATGATACAATCTCAGATAAGAATGGTAATACCATCTGAAGAAAAATTTCATAAAAATCAGTCGGGGGGCAGTGTTTAACAGTGAGGTTACAAACTGACTCATACAAGGAAAACAAGTAAAATAATGAATGTCAATGTATGTGAGAGTCAGCTGTTTGCATACCTCAAGTCAGTACCTGCGCATTTCCATTTGAACAAGTAGAGCAGAGCAAGACTTCACTAAAGCAAGACACTGATTTGTTATGTTCTTGACCAGGACCTTATTATCCTCACACTAAATTGTAGCGAGATTGTTTCCTTTGTCATATATGTGTGACGAGATTGTTTCCTTTGTCATATATGTGTGACGAGATTGTTTCCTTTGTCATATATGTGTGACGAGATTGTTTCCTTTGTCATATATGTGTGACGAGATTGTTTCCTTTGTCATATATGTGTGACGAGATTGTTTCTTTTTTCATATATGTGTGGCGAGATTGTTTCCATGTAATATACCTGTGGCTGCTTGAGCCAACACCAAAAACAAAATTAACACTTTGCTGACCAGCCATGCGAGGCATTTCTGTCTCCCATTGCCAAGGGTGTTTTGAAGTTGTTGTTTTTTCTTCTCAAAATAACTGGTTTTACAATGAAATTCATTTTTAAAAAAATGCAAATTAAGCGTATGGTTTTGAAACCTTCACAGCACCATAATTATTGGCTGCTACACATAAACAAATATATATTATGCAAACATGTCACATGATCATGGCAGCCAACTTGAATTTGGCTTTACATAGAAATTTCAGGAGATGTTTTAAAGCCACCGTTTCCCCCCAGTTGTTAGTGAATTTGTTCAACGTTAGTGCAATAAAGTGTTGAGGACATTGTTCGCACTTAGTAACAACAGCACTTTTTCAACGACTGACCAAATATTCTAACAATAGAAGCCAATGAAAATGTGAATAGAGTAAAAGAAAATTTAAAAGTTATGAGTATTTTTTAAACATACATAAATAAATATTAAAATTTATGTTAGTCTTCTTCTTTGCGTTCACCAGCTGTAAACTCTGGTGTGTTAGTGACCTCTGTAAGGATTTTCCTTTAAGAAGTTATGTGTTCATGGCCAGTTTATTTCATATATTTATAGGATGATATGGTTAAGACCAAAAGTACTTTCTCCTGTCTTTTAAATGTGGTACATTTCCACTAAATTGTGTCCCTGTTTGAACAAAGTATTCAGTGCTTTATGTTTTATTTCCCCTAAATGCGGACAATCCTGGAGTTCTACAGAAAGTGCAATATTATAAAAGTGTTAGGGTTAGTCAATGCTTATTTAAAACTCTAACAACCCTATAATACTGGACTTTCTGGGATCCCCCACATTTGGGGCGAATAAAAATAAAGAACCAAGTATTCTTGTTCACTTTGTTTCCCTGTGTGAGTTGCAGGGGTCACTGCCGTCTAGGAAACAAGTAATAAAAGATGACTAATCAGCCCGTGAGGGTTGTTTTTGACTCAGAGGCTAGAAACTAACAGTCTGCATATGAAGAAGCCAAGACTGTTAAATGGATATTCATGCAAAACATAATTTCTGGAACAAGATCAGCCCTGACAGAAAACGACAAAGAAGAAGAAGATCAAAGTACTAACAGAAGATTACAACAACAAAAAAAACAAAAACAAAAATCTAGGTCCTGAGAGAAGATGACTTTCCATCCGAGTTTAGGACTGGTGAATTGTAAGAACAAAAATGTTGCTCACTGGTAAAAAATGTTTTCGAAACATATGGTGCCTGTGTGCATCCTTCCTTTAATTCCACTGAGCTTCGGTTTTCTTGCAAGATGAAAGATATTGAAAGATATTGCAACACTGAGAAAAAAATGAGAAGCTGATAGCCAAAGCACTAGAAAACGTAACATACAAGTGTAGACAGAGTTTCAAATTGAAATTAGGACAAAAGGTTTTATTTAGCATCCCACAGATTAAGTCAGTAATCTACTGCACACCCACAGATAGGATAGGAAACCCCAATCTCATTTTCCTTTAGACACTTGCAATGGCAAAAAGCTATTTAATCACAACAGTTATGGTGGCTACAATATAATGATAGTACTTGCAATGGCAAATAACAATGTAATGATAGTACTTGCAATGGCAAAAAAACAATGTAAGGATAGTAATGGGATGATGATAATACTTGTTCATTCTCGTCAGCGTCTGGTCACACGACTGTTCTGCAGTGCGTTTGTTGCCGGAGAGATCTCGGCCACCACTTCCCGTGTAATAAAACTCCTGACCTTCGTCCTGCAGCGAGAATAATGGCACAAGAAATCAAACTGGAACATTGCTAGGCTACGAATGTCAACTGGAACAAACAATGTGTTAGTTGTAGAACTGTTGGGAATTATGAAATGTTAGATAAATTCAACACTTCTATATGTAGTCAACCTAAACAATAAGCAAATAACTGAACAGTTATAGTGTGGTCCTATATATATATATATGGAGATATGGCTATACAGAATAAGTGTTGTGCTTTTAAAGAGCAGCTGGCTGAATAGTTAAGAATGCTAGACTCTCATGTGGGAGACCCAGGTTCAAACCATTGATAAGGACATGGATTTTTCTTATCACAGCTAAAAATGTAATCTGCAACAGCACCAGCCATGTGGCCCTAAAACCTCAGCCAACACTACAAAAGTAGTAAAAACAGGGAGTAATTGCCAGCTGTATATAGGTCTAGCCCTTCGTGCCTAATACGCTTTGAGGTGTGGAGCATGTAGCCCAGTGGACATTCAACGAAGACAATAGTGACAGACTGGACATAAATGGTTCCAAAAGAACACGATTTCACCACAGATCTTCCATGGCTGGGTCAAGGGAATACTGCTGTGACAGGAAAACCTATTGCCAAAATTGATGCAGCAAATACAGCTGAACCCTTGTCAAATGTTACATTTGCTGGTGAAAGAATGTGATGTGCCAGCTGGGACAGTTAAATCAGTTGTTCATGGGGAAATGCAATATTGGAAAGGTGTGCTTACAGTGGCTACCACATAATGAATGTGATCAACACATGTTTAAGGGAGAAACAACAAACCCCTTTGCAGATGGTATTCACCACCCACCTAGGCAATGGGATGCTTGCCTACAGCGACTTTTTTTCTGACCAACACATGGTGCACAATCAATTTTTAATGCTCTGTTTAATTCTGCGCACATGTTAATTTTTCTTTCATGCTTTTGTAACAAAACCATTCAAACAGGTTTTAATAAACGCTACAACAGAAACTGAATGTAAAGATAACAACAGTAGTATCTGTAGCTACTGGTCTACCTGGAATGTGAGAGACATTTGTTGGTGCTTCTTTGTTCATTTATGTAGGTAGGATGTCGGGAGCTCAGACCCTATATGACCTCCCTACAATGTCGCACTAACAATCATTAAGCTTTAAAAATAAAGCCCTAAGAATAACTAGTAAAGAAATAAACATGGCTATGACAGAAAGCAAGCTTACAGCATCATCTTCATATCCCCCGGACAGAACAAGGGAGTATGCACCATCATCTTCTCGGCCGTGGATTCCAGCCACATGTGGACGGTGAACACCTGCCTCACTCACCTGTAGAGGACACAGCAGACTGCTTTTATGTCCAAACTTTACAACAAAACAATAACAATTATGACTTGAACACATTAAGAGATTGATTATATAGAGCATCTGATAAAATAACTCACATCATTATATCAGTAAGAACAGGCATCTAGAGGTTTCTTCAAACAATCAATACTTCACATTATCAGTGACTGCATTTTTTTCTCTTCCAAATTCTACAAAGTAGCTGATATTAGCTGACTAAATGTGGTTTAGGTTGGGTAGAGATGTGACTGGAGGAATCAGATTGTAAAGCACATCATGAATCAAGCCTGCTAAGTATTACTTCCTGATGTGAGCAAGTTTTTTTTTTCAGCCTTTGAGGAATACCTCCTGGATGATTGCATGCTCTGGTATACCACCTGCATATCATAGGAATACATGTGTCCTATCATTGGAAAACAATCCAGGGATACACACAAGCGCCTTTGATAGAGAGTCAAATGTGTGCTGAAAACATATCGTATTTTTAAGGCTAGAAACCAAAGAACAGAATAAGAATCAGTCAGTGAGGCCTGCAGTAACTACTTAAATTTTGTGTGTAAAATATGAGCTGAAGTCAGCAATCCCAAAAGGGCAGATAAATGCTATGTATTAACCGCAGTAAGGACTAAAAAAACTTGGCTTCAATTCTATCAAAACAAACACAGGAGATAGCCAGGGTTCATAACCAAATTCACCAATCAATTTCAAGGCTTTTCAAGGTCCTTTTCAATGTCCCCTTAGTTTTTTTCAAGGTAGTCTCGGTGTAATACTGAAACAAGATTTTTGCCTTGTTCAAGGGTGTACCAAGCACACAAGGTACTTCATGTATACCAGCGCAGATATCATCATCATCATGTAGCAGGTCCTTCGCAGAACGTCGCTGTTATCACGGACTGCCTGAAAGAAACTCGGCCTCTCGCCAGCTCTCCTGCCTCATGTACTTTTATACTCAAGGAGTCACTTATAATCTGTGCCCATCTTCATGGTACCATGCCTTCTGCTATTATTTTTTCCAATCCATCATGGCACTTGATATTGTGTTTTTAAATTTTTTTTTTTGACTTGGTGGTAGAGTGGAGCAAACTGAAATCCTGTCTGTTCTGGACCTGGTACCTGAAAGGGGAAAGGGGGGGGGGGGGAGTGGAGAGAGTCATACAGAGAGGGAGGAAGACATATGCTAAGGTAGACTGGGGGAGACAGTGTAAAGTTGGACAGATGAAGGTAGAGCAAAGAAGGGGGAGACGGGGGAAGGAGGAAAAAGGTGACAACAAGAGGGAGGGATGGAGACATGATAAGGGGAAGCGGGGAAGGGACAGCGAAAGACAAATACAGAAAGAGGGAACGCAGATACAGAAATGGGCAGATGAAGAGAGAAGGAAGAAGAGAAAAAAAAAGAGATATGGAAGCAGGTAAAATATGGCAAATAGAGTTGGAGGAAGGGAGACAGAGGGAGAGAGAAGGGACAGGGAGAGAGGGAGATGCAAGCAGAGAGATGTAGACATAAAGGAGAGAGAGACTGAGGGTCAGTAAAGAGAGGCAAACAGACAGAGGGAGAGAACCAAAGAGAGAGAAAAAAGGCAGAGCAGGAAAATGGGTGGGAGGTAAACAAAGAGGAAATGATGAAAGGGAGGCAAACAGACATAAAGCAAGAGAGAGAGAGAGAGAGAGAGAGAGAGAGAGAGAGAGAGAGAGAGAGAGAGAGAGAGAGAGAGAGAGAGAGAGAGAGAGAGACTGGGAGGAAGGCAGTGACAAACACAGCTAAAGAAAGAAGGGCAGGAAGGGAGAGAGTAAAAAATATGCCAGAATTTCTAACAAATATAACAAGACATCAAAGAAAAAAAACCACCAGCTGCCAAAACCCCACCCACAACACAATTTCAAGTGTACTGGACACAACCACTAGGACAAGAGGGTTACAGGGCAGCACAGCAAATGTAGAAGAACCAGAAAAAAAATTGTGGGGTGGGGTGGGGTGGGGGGGGGGGGGGGGAGGGGGGTGAGAATGAAAGAGAGAGAGGAGAGGGTAAGGAAATCTAGAGAAAATGGGACAGGATGGAGAGAAGACAGAAAAGAGATGGGACAGAAGGGAGAGCAAGAGAGAACAGAGTAAGGAATGGAAGAGAGAAAGGATGAAGAGATACAGGAGAAGAGTGGAAGATCAAAGGAAAGAGTAAGAACACTGAGCGCCAAAAATAGAATTAAGAATTCTAAGTGAGGCCACTTTTCCGGTTCCCAACCTCTCCCAATGTGAATGTTGCCGTGGTCAATAAACACACACAGAGCTGACCCCTCCCCGACAGTTCAATTTCTTACACTCAGTCTGGTGGACCTTGAAGAAACAAAAAGTCAGGGGGGGGGGGGGGGGGGGGGAGAGTCCCCCCAAACCACCACTTGTGGAAAATAGAGCAGGAGACCAACCAAAAACAAAAAGTCAGGGCACCAGTGGACTTTGTTTTATTTCTGATTTTCCAATTACAGAAAGGAGAGGGGAGAGGAGGTGGTGTAGAAGGCTGAGATGGTAAGGGTGAGACAGAGGTGAGAACAGTTTGTGAGAGTACACATATATTTAATATGCGTGTGATGGAGGGGGGAGGACATTAAATGTTCTGCACTGGGCAACACATAACCCTCTACACCAATTTAAGGCATGAAGAAAATGGGGGGGGGGGGGGTGAGGGAGAGCGGCAAAGAGAAAGATAGGAAGGCAGTGACAGACAGGCAGAGAGTGAGGAACAGGAAGGACAAAAGTAAGAGAGCATGTAGGGAGATGGACAGAGGGACAGAGATAAAGGCCTGCTACATCAAAAGGCAAAACTAACATCAAAAGAAAATATCCACCAGGTTCACGCTGAAAGACACCCACCCATCCCCCCCCCCCTTCCCACCTAACACAACTTCCTGATCACCAAACACACTGTCAGGCCAAAATATAGAACTGGGAAATCCAGCTGACCTCACTTTGCTTAGCCCCACCATCTCCCAGTGTAATCATTGTTTCTAGAAACCAGGGCCAGAAACTATTTATACTATTATAAACAGTCTCTAGCCGACCCACTAGAAACAAAGGAACACGCACGAGATGGCGGTTGCTCCTTCCCGCCCCAGGGCACACTGCTGTATCCATGGGCTACATAGCCTGCCCTCCCCTTTAACAAGCCATTTCAGCTGAAAATATCCAATAATCAACTTCCCTCACATCTGAAACAACCGTAAACAAAAGTGGCCAAAACTAGCATAATGCCTCCCCCCCCCCCCCCCCCAAACCCAACTGCTGAAAATCGCAGGATTTCCGACGATCTCATTGCGGCGGTCAAAATTCACGGCTTCTTTAAGTTAGAATGTCTTTTTAAAGGTCAAAATTAAGGTTCCTGGTCCGAGAATCAATTTCACTGTAAATTCAAGATTTCCCGGTAGGCTACGAACCCTGGATAGCGCTTAACAGTTTAGCTATTAAAAAAAAAAAAAAAAAAAAAAAACTCCAAACCCTAGCGCTTGAGCATTAAAGATATATATCTCCCAGAGGTATCTGTAACTGACAGTCTCTTCATCTGTGTTCACTAGCTGTAAGCTCTGATGGAAAGTCCTGGTTGTTTCATCACTTGAGCAGATGCACTCTGGCATCAAAAGAAGCTCCAAATGAGTCGATTCCTACAACATGCTCATTGGGAACCCAGTGGGTCTGTTCTGGTCTTCCCTACAATGGGGCCCAGGAACCCACTGACAAACAACATCCCCACTTATTTAACATTCAATTAAAGCCATTCTAATTGAACACAGCTGAAAGGAAAGAGTGTAAATCACTACGCCACAACCCAACCAGAAACAAACAGCACAATAAGATAAGGCCACAATGTGAAAGTTCAACAATGCAACAAGACTGACCTGGACTCTAAACTTCCACATGGCTCCGACCTCTACACCAGGAATAGGCCCATAATGATTGGATGAGACAATGGTGCACATTCTGCTCCTGCCAACACAAGCCATACCCTAGAGAACACCACAAGCAGAAAGACTATCAGGTAATTGATTTTCATCATATGACATGCTGAGAAGAAACATCTGCATACTGTATGGTTGGTTGGTAAGTTCAAATGCTGATCACACTATTCAACATTTTCTGTCTGAAACTCATGATCTCCCAAGATGTCTGCCTTCTCCAGACTCCCAACATATGATGTCTTCAAAAGTTAATGACAATCCTAACCTTATATTAGTAGTATTTCACCTCCTGTAGTATTTGGATATTTGTTTTCTTAGCCCTTTCACCCTGTGAATGCTAAAAAAATGGATGGTGAACCTATGGGAATTCCCAGAAAGAATTCTTTTTAAAAAAAATAAATAAAAAAGAACATCACATAGGCGCCTAATTTATCTGCATACATTTCGATCTTTATTTCAGGACATGTGTGTGTATATTTACATATACACACACATATATAGGCATATATCAAGGGGTAATCAATAAACATGAGCAGAGTGAAACATTTCAATGGAATGCACTTCCTGGGTCTAAACAAACAATATGTGTTGGGTGGGTCATGCTGTGACTCATCTAAATCACCAAGGGTGACAGACAATTTTGAAATTAACCCTCTTAGCACGGACGGGCCGATTATCGGCTGGCGGATGTCTGGCCAAAAACACGGAACGGCCGATGATCTGCCCGATCGTGTTTCGCCTCGAACAGCTAAGAAATCTTCTATTTTGAAACACTGAAAGTGATTCATTCATATTAACTGCTGTATTAGCCTTTACAAATGGCGACTTTCGAGTGTTTTGTATCGAAGTGAAAATTTTTGTTGAATTTTTTAGATAGTGACCTGAACCGCTAAAAGTACGTCTGACTCGTATGTTTCTGCCCCTCAACTTGATGTTGATAAAACATTTGAATCAAGTGATTACACTAATTCTGTTGATACTGATGCAGGATTTAGTGTTAGTAGTAATAGTGGGAATCAGATGGGGACGCTGTTGTGTTCAGACCACAGCCCAGCCATGGCTCAGGGTATATGCACCCGAAGGTGTTGACACTCCGGCACATCCATTTCTTGTGCTGACTGATGGTGAAAAAAACATGTCACCTAAAGATATTATTGCTGTTTCATATATATATACCTGTTTTTGACTATTGAATTGCTTACAACATTTGCAAAAAGGCCAAAGACCAATAAAAAGATTTCAAATAAAAAAAAATTGTTTTTAGTTTTATGTTTCAAGCATTGAAGTTGAAAATTCAAATTCAAATTTTATATTTTTAGATATGCAAATGAGATAATTTGCATATACATCAATTAATTTTAACGATATTGTGAAAATCATGAACTTCAATCTATATCCTTCAAATAGATATATGATTTCATGGGAGTCAGAATAACAGAAATCTGTCAAAAAAATTAAATAAAGTAAAAACCAAATTTACTGAAAAAATGCTCTGTGTTTTTGGCTAGACCTCTGAAAAACTTCCTGTGCTAAAAGGGTTAAATTGGCTTTCAAATGGTCATAAGAAACCCCATAAAATGTATTTTTAGTTACTTTATTCCTATCTTGACTTACTGAAAAACTGCACAGGTGCATAAAGAACCAACATAATTTTAACTATTCTTTTCGAGAACAGGTCAAAGACATGGTGATATATCAACATTTATTAGACTGTATCACCAAAAGTGACTAGATTGAGTCTTCTCAAGGTGGCAGCCTTAAATATTTATAAAATTCTTAGCACTCTACAGAAACACCACAGCCCTGTGGTTTTTGGCTTCCTTCTATATTATTTAGTGTTTGTAATATACAACAATAACTCAGCTAAGACCGTCCCAAGCCCGGCTGTAAAAGGAGGAGGGTCTTGCTGAACCTGAGTGCTTCATGTGTCTCCGGAAGAAGTGGAAAACCGTGAATCAGCTTGACTCACGGCCTGCATGGAGAAAGCCCCTCCACCAAGCAAAGGCACAACCAGTCGATCACCTGTTTGTCTTAAACTATGATTACAAGTTACCACAGAGAGAAAACTGGACGATCTTAACAGCGATTTACTGGCATGGCTTACAGACTATGATTTTTGGAACATGGAACATAAGAGGCATAAATGGGAAAGAAAACGAGTTAGTAGGGGAGATGAAGGCAAAATTGGGAGTCTTGGCTCTGACTGAAACCAAGAAAAAGAGGCACGGAATTACAGATCATGATGGAAGTATGCTGCTCTACAGTGGTGTCCATATGACGGAGAGAGCCAAGGACGGTGTTGGCTGTATTGTGGCCAGGAATCAAGTTAGTAACATCAAGGGATGGAAATTCATCTCGGAGAGAATTATGGTGTTAGATATGAAAGAAGATAAAACTGTATATGATATTGTGTGCGGGCCAAATGAAGATGAGCGAGTAGATATCAAAGAAGAATTCATCAAACTGCTCCAAAGGACCACAGATGACTGTCACGATGAAATTATCCTCCTAGGAGATCTAAATGCCCGATTAGGAAATTATCACTCAAGATGGGGTGAAGTGATCGCGAGATATGGTCAAGATGTTCTGAATGACAATGGCAAGTGACTTCTCAGATTCTGCAGGGAATAGAACCATGTCATTACAAACACAAAATTCTCCCACAAACATATACATGCATGCACAAGATGTGAACCTTCAAAGAATGAGAAATCCATCATTAACTATGCCATAGTAAGGAAAAGTTCATTCAAGTTTGTGAGAGATGTCAGTCATGAGAGGACCAGAGACTGGAAGCGACCACTATCTGGTAACAATAAAGAGAACTGAAAGAACTGCTCTAACAAGGCAACACCGACAACCATGCAAGAAACCAAGCAGTCGAGAAGGGATGAGGATTAAAGCAAACAAGCTAAGAAGTCAGATATTAGGGCTAGATACCAGGAGCTTATAGTGAAAGCAATAGGAACTGAAGAAGAACCATCAGAGGACACTGAAATCTTCTGGTGCAAATTCAAGAATATCCTCACAGCAGCTGCAGTAGAAGCATGTTGTGAAGTCCCAATTGGAAGGCGGGAACATAGGACCCCTTGGTGGATGGAAGAAAGTTACATTGAAAATAGGAGAAATGAAAAGGGCATGGAAGCAAGACATTCCCAGACAAGCCCCCGTCTGCCAAATCTATCTAGCAGCTTCTCCACAATGTCCAGCCTCTCTTTCAAAGACCCACTACTACTCATGTGACCCACCAGGTGATTACTTGTCACTTTCATATGCTGATCACAATGTACTTGTGTGAATACGTTTATACAGTGCAGACCTGATTAGGGAAGAACTCACCAGGGACACAAACAATGGTTTTTTTTATCAGAAATTCCTCTTATCCTTATAAGAATTCAAGCAAGAAAAATCCTTCACAAAAGAAGTTTGCCACATAGAGGGTCACCTTAAATGGGTTACAGTGTATAAACAGACTGGACAATGCAAGTTTTCACTTATAAACAGATCCATCGCCCAGACAATCTAATTTATAATACATAAAGAAGTACGTACATCTACTGCCATAAAGATGTTGAACTCACCTTGCCCCAATCTCGACTACTATTGCTGTTGGCAGATGCCATTTTAGCTTTCTTTTTGTTGACCTTTAATTTCTCCCCAATCCTGACAATGGCTGTTTCATCATTTTTACATTCAGGACAGTACCTACAGGTCAAACAGACAGTACAAATGAGCGGTAATTAAATTGTGGAAACTTCCTGTTATCACAATCTGTGAATAGGCCCATGAATTACAGCCATAATAAGGATTTTTCATAATGCTCCTTCTTCTTCACTTTATGGCCATGTCCCTATCTTTTGCCATTATGCATATCTTACCCTATGTCCTCCCTATTTTGTGTTTCTACTTCACTGTCATCTCCATGTGTTTACTGGAGTGCTTTGTTAGTTCCAATTTTCCAGAAGCAAACTCTAAACATATTTCTAGGTGATGAGCATTCTTGTTAGTTTTCTCTGGACTTTCCATAGTTCCTCAATAAGAATAGTCTCCTCCCATCTTGGCTGTCCTAATATTGTTTGTTTCTGTATTTGACCCATTCAGTCTGTTGGTTTCTGTGTGGCTATAGTGTTGTATGAAAGGATTTAGCCTACCCTACTCTTAGTCACCTCCTTTAACATTGATTAGGCTGCATTGTTGCATTTTTTTGGGCTTCTCTAAATGGCTCTGGTAACACAACAACAAAAGAGTTGGCCTCCGCTAAAACTATACACCTATGTGGTTGATAAATTCATATAAATAATTTTGCCACTGTCGTTTTTAATGCAGCAGTTAATGACTATAAACAAAGAGCTGATGTTATATACTGATTCTATTTCTGAAACATTACAGTTTGTATAAGCTGCAGAATTCCAATGAGGTAGCTAACTGTAAAAATGGATGTAACCTTTCAATTTATGGCCAAGGCAAAGAAGAATAAATGATGGCTGAACTTTTCTAAAGTTTACCAAGGGCTGCAGCAGAAACAAAAATAATGCTGTACATGCCAAACATTCATTCATGTATTAAATTTTAAAAAAATAATTTTAAAAAAGAGTATAGAAATATTATTCTGTAAACTCTGTAAAACACTGGATTCACACAGTACAATTGCTGACTGGACTTACCACTCATCCTCCTGTGGGACAGTGCTCAAAGGTGGATTCAAGCAGTACAAGTGGTAGGCCTGGTTGCATTCATCACACAAGATTGTTTTATCTGGATCTTTTTTGTCCCCACAAACTACACATCCACAATGCTTGCATTTCTTCTTTGGGTTATCATCACATTTATCACACTCCGCTTTGCTCTGACCTGTAAGGTAAAGGGTAACAGAGACAGTGATTAAAACACCTTGTGTTGAGCTTCTTTATTTAGACAATCAACAACAATAATGAATACAGAAAATGTCACAAACTCTAAATACATCAACTCCCACCTGAGAGGTTCCAAGGCTCACAGGGGGGAGAGGGAGCGTGATCCTTTTCTTATCTATAACCCACAAAGATGTCGTAAATAGTAACTAATTAAGGGGTTTTTCTTTCTCAGTCTTAATTCCTCTGCCTTAGAGGTGAGGAACCAACAGTCTACATACAAAGAAACCAGATCTGTTAAACGGATGAGCATGCAAAACTTAAAGTCCAGAAATAGAAGACAACCAGAACTTTCCATCAAAGTTTACAACAACCAGAAATTTCTAGCAAAGTTTACAACAACCACAACTTTCCATCAAAGTTTACAACAACCACAACTTTCCATCAAAGTTTACAACAACCACAATTTTCCATCAAAGTTTACAACAACCAGAACTTTCCAACAAAGTTTACAACAACCAGAACTTTCCATCAAAGTTTACAACAACCAGAACTTTCCACCAAAGTTTACAACAACCAGAACTTTCAACCAAAGTTTACAAAAACCAGAACTTTCAACCAAAGTTTACAACAACCAGAACTTTCCATCACAGTTTACAACAACCAGAACTTTCCATCACAGTTTACAACAACCAGAACTTTCCACCAAAGTTTACAACAACCAGAATTTTCCACCACAGTTTACAACAACCAGAACTTTCCATCAAAGTTTACAACAACCAAAACTTTCCATCACAGTTTACAACAACCAGAACTTTCCATCAAAGTTTACATCAACCAGAACTTTCCATCAAAGTTTACAACAGCCAGATTTACTCACCAAAGTTTACAATAACCAGAACTTTCCATCAAAGTTTTCAACAGCCAGAACTTTCCACCAAAGTTTCCAGCTCATGACCACTAAGAAGAAATGTAAGCCATCAGACAAACTAATGTGAATGCATCTTGCTTGTGAAAATTCACAGCCTGCCAGAAGTTTAACAACCATGCAAAAGAAACTTACGGGCCCCAACATTAGAACTTGGGTCAGCAGCAATACCCTCCTCGGTCAGCTGGGTGCCAGCCTCTTCAATACCAAACAACTCTCGTGTGAAGATCAGACGGCAGTTGCTGAGTGGAGTCAGCGCAGCTCTGCAGAAGATTACAATACATTGTATTTTGCTTATTCTATCTCTCTCTGAGGTGCAGATGTACTATAATACTTGAATGTTCACATTTCATGCAGTCTTGGCAACAAGTAATACATGCATAAACTAACAAAGTGGACCTATAATTCAATCCCGTTACAGCAATACTGGTCCCTAAAAATCACCATGGTCAAGTATCAGAGATTAATCTGGGAAGGTACGGGCAATCACTATACATGCCATATATGAGTCAAGTCTAGGGACCCTTCTCCACACCCTGAGTGTATTCAACATATAGTGCCAGACCTATATTTTAAAGATCAACCAGTACTCAGTGGGTGAGGTGGTTAACAGTATGCCGGTCACCTTTACTTCCCAGGACATGCAGCTCGCACCCCAATCTTAGGCTTGTTTAATCCAGAAGCCAACTGAATTGGGGGGGGGGGGGGAGAGAGATAAGCTTGATATAGAACAAATATAAATTCAGGGCCTTTGGTGTCATATGTGGCCAAAGAAAATATATGCATAACCGGTCAAGGGAAACAATACTTTGTACCAAGAAAAATTATGAGATAAAGACCAGGAAGTACACGGGAAAGAGAATGACAGACTAAGTGAAATGGAAGGGCATGGGGTAAGATGCAGTATGAAGGATAGGATTATGTAGTATGAGCTGGCGGACAGCCTATGCTCCATTGAGAGATAATGGACAGAAAATAAAAGTAATCTGACCAAACAATCATTGTACACTTTAAAAAGTAAAATAAAAAAAAAAACAATGCTATGATTTTAAAGAGTTAAATACCAGTCGTCAATCAAAAGATATAAAACATAATGTTCACATACCCAATGTAGACTGTAGCAGTAAGTTCCTTCACAGTCCGTGTATCTTTCTTGCCAGTCACAACACAGTCATACCAGAATCCTCGTGTTTCAGGCTCTTCACAGTTGTAGTTGGCCATAACATGCTGGCCTATCTCCACATCAGCAAATCTGATTAATGTACGTGCCCGCGGCCGGATTTCTGTGCTTAACACTTTCAGAACATCTTCTGGGTACCTTAAAAAAAAAAAAAAAAAAAAAAAGAGAAATATGTTAAGGTATTTTATGCTGTCGCAAGATCTTTAGCTACACTGTATACAGCTCCAGTGACCAATACTAACTTGAAATGACTTTTGATGAGATCAAAAATTAACAGCAGAATGAACTAATTCAGCTACCTTCTGCCATAGCAAGAAGCAAGCACTATCACCTGCAGCCACCATACTTGCCAGTGAAATAAACATAGACCTGGACAGCAAACCACCTTCAAAAGCAATATGTCATCTGTCAGTTGAGAACTGGCCACTTAAACTGTCAACGGTGTCCTGGACACAACCTTCAGCACTGCCCAGTTTATCAAGTTTCAAACCATCAGATGTGGTCAAAGAGCGCAAAGCTGAAGAACAAAAAAAAAGTGTGGTACTTACACAATGGTTCAGATAAAAATGTGGATGCCACCTTGGTAGCTGGGCTGAAGATACAGGTTGATCAGAATAAGCTAAAGATAAAAATGAGAACACCTGACACAACACTACCTATAGTGTTTCATGTGTGATTCAGGCACAGACCGGTGAGACCATCAATATTACCGAGGAGTTTCTTTAACTGCCTGAACAAGAAGGTTCAACTAGAAAACTATAATTTCACATGCAATGTTAGTTTTTGAATTCAAACAGTCGTCTTAGTCTCCCACACTGATAACATTCAAAGTTAACAATTAAGGCCACAGCCTTCAGGACTGCTCAAAGTAGAGAGATTCAAACTGTCAGATGTGGCCCAAGTGGTGCAGCAAAAGTTGTACTAACATAAAGGTTTGTAACAGAAATAAGGATGTTGCAAGAAAAGGCTGTCTTGAATTCAGACAGAGAAGCAATCTGACTTGTTTCATCCTCCGTGAAAACAAAGCTATTTAGTACAAAGAGAGATACAGACTGTATGATAGCTTTCATCAAGGCAACCAGTATACATTTTCTGACAGAAGGATCGAAGAAGAAGAAAAAAAAAAAGAAGAAGAAGCAGTCAATATTTCTTAGATGTATATTTTAATATTTCAGAGATCTGTGACACCCCACCTAGCATAGCGAGGAAAAGAACAGGTCGCCTAAACAAATTAGTAAAAGAGTATATATCACATTAACATCAGACTCCCAGCAAGCTGCTGCAATAACTGTTTATAAAAAACAAATACAGATGTTGCAACTTACTTTTCAAAGGAAACGTGGTATGTGTATCCATCAGGAGACCCACAGTCTAAAGGTGGAGGTGGCTGTTCACTGACAAAACTATTCTGTCTATCCTCATGCTCTGTTGCTGCTGTAGAAGTGTCCATCTGACTATCTGCAAGTCTGGCCTCAATCTCAGAGTCAATACCTGGCTCAACTGTTAGTATCCTGGCTTCGAACCATGCACCCATGCTAACATCTCTGGCATCAATTATGTCTCCAATCTACAGAAATATTTCACAAATTACAAACAATTTAGCTAATGTTTCAGGGTTGTCATCAAAAGAGGAGAGGGTGGCCGAAGGGCTAAGAATGCTGCGCTCTCATGCCGGAGACCCAGATTCAAATCCTCTGTAAGGCTGTGCTGTTTTCTTGTGAGGTGTACACAGATAAAAAAATCCTAACATGCAGTCCTAGGAAACAACACCAGCTGTGCAGCCCTAAATCCTCAAGCATTCCCCACTTTATAATATAAAAGTGGTAAATACAGGCAGTCATGGTCGTTTTTTTGTTGTTTAATTAATGGAAAACATCCTTGGCGTCAGTGGTGTTCCCAATCCATAGACATATTAGAAACAACCTTGGCGTCAGTGGTGTTCCCAATCCACAGACACATTAGAAACAACCTTGGCGTCAGTGGTGTTCCCAATCCATAGACACATTAGAAACAACCTTGGCGTCAGTGGTGTTCCCAATCCACAGACATATTAGAAACAACCTTGGCGTCAGTGGTGTTCCCAATCCACAGACACATTAGAAACAACCTTGGCGTCAGTTGTGTTCCCAATCCATAGACATATTAAACATTAGAAACAACCTTGGCGTCAGTGGTGTTCCCAATCCACAGACACATTAGAAACAACCTTGGCGTCAGTGGTGTTCCCAATCCATAGACATGTTACACATTAAAAACAACCTTGGCGTCAGTGGTGTTCCGAATCCACAGACACATTACACATTAGAAACAACCTTGGCGTCAGTGGTGTTCCGAATCCACAGACACATTACACATTAGAAACAACCTTGGCGTCAGTGGTGTTCCCAATCCAGACATATTACACATTAGAAACAACCTTGGCGTCAGTGGTGTTCTCAAACTACAGAAATATTACACATTAGAAACAACCTATGCGTCAGTGGTGTTCCCAATCCACAGACATATTACACATTTGAAAAAACCTTGGCGTCAGTGGTGTTCCCAATCCACAGACACATTAGAAACAACCTTGGCGTCAGTGGTGTTCCCAATCCATAGACACATTAGAAACAACCTTGGCGTCAGTGGTGACATATTGCACATTTGAAACCCTCCTCTCCATACTAAATATCCTTACCAAAATTTCCCCATGTGGGTTCCGGGGCCGTTATAAGGAAAACAATAATAGACCCACTGCCTAGACAAAAGCATGTTGTAAGAGTCGACTAATTGGGAGTTTTCTTCAAAGTCGGAGTGCATCTGCCTGAGTGGCAAGAAACCAGCAGTCTGCATACAAATGAGTCAGATCTGTAAAACGGATGCACACGCAACACAGTCCAGAGGTGGATGGACAACCAGAACTTTCTGCCAGAGTCTGCAGCTGGTGAATGCGAAGAAGAAGAACTTACCAAAATTAGAAAATAAGACAAGCGAAACAAATCTTTTCTTGGGAAAAGAGTTAACATATAGGTCCTTACTGGGTCGGCTTGAAGACACAATGAGAATGTATAAATGAATAAGAAAGTTCTTTGCTAGTGGGTTATTGTCTCCTCTGTGTCTAAGCTGGTTTCTAGGGGTTTGTTCTTACTGAAGACATGATTGACACTAAGTAGACACAGGTGGTACGAGAAGATGAGATATCATTGATATACTTTTATTACACTTTATCACTTACGACCTGTCCAGTCAGTGTCCACTATGAATAAGAAAAGTCAAACATGATCTATAACCCAAACAAAAGAGGGGTGATAACTCTTATGACAGCAATCAGCGATTTAAAAAAAAAAACATTAAGAACAAAAAAAGTAAAACTGGAATTGCTTGACTCCGCCATCTCAAATATTAGCTGAGTTTTAAAACATACCTTATAGACACTGCTGCCAAGTTCATCTTGCTCGTTGGAAGTGGGCAACTCTTTGTCACCTGGCTGCCAGACATGCAAAACAATTCTTGAAAATATTATAATGGAACTAATCAACACAAGACAAATCAAAGATTACAAAATAATTACTCATTTGTTCATTAAAATACAAACTAGCATGTCAAAGACAAAAAGAAATAAAATGATTATAAGTATTTGTAGTCATTTATGCAGACTGTACTGAGAAATATAAGCAGATGTTTTCTGCTTAATACTCTACACTTGCTTAAGAGTGGCAGAAATGAGTGTAACATTAGACGTGAGCAATACTGTAAACAGTGACCAAAAAATCTTCAACACAGAGACAAAGCCAGAGATATATATATATCTATATTATATAGAACAGACACACACAACTATGTGTTACAGTGATCTACATTTGGGGTATATAATGCATTATCAATAGAACAGGTCCTTTGCAGAACAGTGCTCCCATCACTTGAAAATGTCTCTTGCCATACGTATTTTCATACTCAAGGTGTGTCTAATATTTCCTTCCACATTCAGGCTGGCTGGAGGTCTCCATGGCAAAGTTGTCAAGCCATCTGCCCCACACTCTGAAGGTCGGGGGTTGGTTTCACTGTGACGCCATCCAGTTCAAAAGTGCCATTTTTACGGAGATCCTTACACTCTGAAGGTCGGGGGTCGGTTTCACTGTGACGCCATCCAGTTCAAAAGTGCCATTTTTACGGAGATCCTTGGGGATCCTTGCCAGAACTAGAGGTCGTGCTCTGTTTGCCGCTCTCAGCAGGTAGCCAGCTGTTCTGCACAGAGAGACTGAGCCATATGTGATAAAACCCGGCGCAATGAAGTCAATCGTCTCTGACCTTTACCTTCAGGCTGGTGATACGTGTCATGCTAGGCAGTTATTTTAGTATACAGTTCTCATACGAATATAGCAACGCATTATACACAAAATTCAACAAATGCAACAGCTGCCCAAAAGATGAGTAGTTGCAAGGGTTACATGTAAGGCAGGTCTGCAATGTTTGATTTGATAGAAGAATTTCCATACCTGAAACAAGCTGTTTATAAGTCCATTTACTTCAATATTCAGAAGCTGCAGAATGTGAGAACTTTTCTTTAACAGTAATTTGAAAGTTCAGTGCTAAAAAAAATGTTTTTAAAGTTTTTACTGTAACTGTTTGATGCTGTGCCGTAAGCTTTTTAAGCTGTTGAACCTCTGCTCCTCTATGTCCAGTCCTCTTCTGATTTCTACTGAAGCTACCATTGGTAAATACAAAGCAAAGATAGTCTACCACAAAAGGACCAATATTTGTGGATTGCACTGCACAGTGACCCACATTCTGAGTTTCTAATGGCACACCAGCAATGTTGTGTCAGCAAAACATATAGAGAAGGGGTGCCTTACAACTACTGTGGCCAATAAACTGGGTTTTGTGTGTGTGCACGCACATGTGTTGAATGTACCATTCTCATAAAGTAGAAGACATACTCAACAGAGGTTTCACAAACTGAGTTTCAGTAATTTATTGAGGTGGCTGTGACTAACCTCTTTATTCTCTTTGTCTGAAGTGCTGCCATCATCTGCTATATCATCCTTCCCCTTGTCATCACTGTCTGACAATGGCTGTGGTATATTTTTTCTAATGAGGATCTGGATCAGATCATTAAGACCCACATCGTAATCAAACAATGTGTGTCCATCTTCCATCTGAAACAATATGAACATTGATTTTCATATTATATAAGCATATACCTAAACTGGTCTGTGTAACATAATACAGACCTCGTCAGCCAAACAGTTAAATAGGTCAGTATGGGCCCTGGGGCTCCATTTTGGAGAATAAGCAGCAATAGACCCACTGGCCCCTCCCCAACAAACATGTCACGGAAGGCAACTAATTAGGGGGTGTTTCCTTCTGAGTAGGAGTATATCTGCTTGAGAGGTAAGGAACCAACAGTCTGCATACAAATAAGCCAGATCTGTAAAGCAGATGAGTATGCAAAACTCAAGTTCTGGATCATGACCAAAGTCCAGGAGTGGGCAAACAACCAGAACTTTCTGTCAGAGTTGACAGTCCGTGAATGCTAAGAAGAAGAAGAGGTTAATGTAACAGCAGACAAATTAAGTTGATTAGTGGGGGAATTATAGTTTCACATCTACAGTCACCAGTTTGGAATCAGGCATACAATCATGTTGCAGCCAGGCTTTTTGGTGAAGACATCCAGGTTTTAACTAACTGTCTGCTTGCTGTCCTGACTGTCTTAACTATATGCCAATCGGAAGCAAGAAAGTTAAACCCATCCAAACAATGCTATAATTACCTCATGGCACATTACCTTCTTGAATTTTAAATGATTCTCATCTTCTCCAGTGAAATTATTCTGTTTATACTTCTTTCTTATATTCATTCACACTATTATTTCAATACAACTGCCAATTACATCATTCATATTATAATATTCATTGTATTTTTCATATCTCATAAACTAAGACCAAGTTACACATATATCTCCCCTGACATGGGTTCCACATCACATTAGGGGAAAGATGGGGAGATGGTAGAATCCCCCCCCCCCCCCCCCCCCCCCCCCCCCCACAACCAACATATGGTGAAAACAGGGGTGACTGCAGAACACATAAATAAATTTTTTGACGGGGCCTTTCTCAATATGAACTAACTACACAACAATCATACATCCTTGCAGACTCGACAGAGAGATAGAAGACTGAGTATAGAAGGCAAAAGCTTTGACCTACCAGCTAGCCCCACACACTCAACAGAGAGACAGAAGGCAAAAGCTGTCAAATACCAGCTAGCCCCACGCTAGATGACAAAACCACGACACTAGGCTACAACCTGGTATCAGTGAGATGACAAAGCCCCGACACTGGGCTACAACCTGGTATCAGTGAGATGACAAAGCCCTGACAATGGGCTACAACCTGGTATCAATAATATGACAAAACCACAACACTTGGCTACAAGTTACAAGCTGATTTCAGTGAGATGACAAAACCATGACACTGGGCTACAATCTAGTATCAATGAGATGACAAAACCATAACACTGGACTACAACCTTGTATCAGTGAGACGACAAAACCACAACACTGGGCGACAACATGGTATCAGTGAGATGACAAAACCACGACACTGGACTACAACCTTGTATCAGTGAGACGACAAAACCACAACACTGGGCGACAACCTAGTATCAGTGAGATGCACTGGGCTACAACCTGGTATCACTGAGATGACAAAACCGCGACACTGGACTACAACCTGGTATCATCAGTGAGGAAGATATTACTAGTCACACTAGCCATGGTCATAGGGCCTAAAGATAGGCTGAGATTTGCATGCTTTCCACCTTCATATAGCACAAAATCAGTTATACTGTAATATTACTGTCTGGAAAGACGGAAGAAATATGCCATTCATATCCTTCTTCACTAATGTATGATTATATTTATAAACTTTCCTTGCAATTGTGATTTCAGTTTCCTAGGGCTTCCTAACTTTAACTAGTGATATAAGATATTCTTTGAGTCTGAGTTGTGTGTTCTATTTCTGGTAGCCAAGTAAATTATTATTAGCACAGCAAATGACAATGATTTATCAAGAATTTACAATGTACTACTACTACAGTACGTAACATAGACATACAGTTACACTGTAATTCAATTGTAATTTATAGATAGACTTACAAAAATAACAAAACTTCACAAATATCCCCTTAAAGTTTGTTTTTAGAACCGTTCTAATAAAAAATAAATTACAGAACAGACCAAAGTTTGGAGTTTGGCGCTAATAAATACTAATAAATAATGCAGACAGAACCTGATTTGACTAACAACACCACACTGACATTATTAGTGACATTACAGTGTACAGTGCACCGAGTACACTTGCTTCACAACTACAACGTGTTGTCCTAATCTGTTTTGACTTTTCAACTCTGTGTGTGTTGAAACAAACTGACGCTGCAACTATTATGTACTTTCGGTGAGCTAAGAAATGATTTAAATACCTGCTTCCCGCGGAAGAAAAGTCTTTGCTGGTCTGCATCAGCTTGGAAATGCTCCACAAGTCGCTTCCTCAACTCCTCTACCTTAGTCAATTTGCTGAGGTTGTCGATGCGAACAGTTTTGCTGCCGCTGATCAAACGGACCTGAATCCACATGGTAAAAGTGTTCCACTGGAGGTAGATGTCTTATTCTAAAACGAAGCAGCAGTAGAAGGATGTTACAGCGTGTTGTTGGTGGAAATCAGTGGAACAGTGGGTGCCTGTCGACACAAACCTGGTGTAAGTTTCCTGCAGCAGGCGTGTGGCGCAAGGCGGGAAACTGCCCGATTATATCAGTATCGAGTCTCACAGAATCGCTTTATTAACTCTTAGCTGGTCACCTGAAATGGTGCGTATTTGATCGACCTTAACTCTTCGAAAACCGTCAGCCACTGAAACAGTGCGTGTTTTCATAACGACCACGCAGCATTTTAGTTTTAATATGCATTTGTACTTTGAATAAAGAGTGATGTTTTAACAACAGCTGAAACTCATATGAAACATTAACTGCAATTTAAAAATAATTTATCGAGATCAAATGGCTTTTTTTTAACACATTTGTACGCACATATACAAACATAAATTTTAAAGTTTATGTTTCAGTTTAGTTTATTCTTCAAGACTGCACCCTGAAAATTATGGGGATTTTAAAAAATAGATTTTGACTTCTTTCGTATCGGCATGTAAAACTTAGACTTGATATTAACCGCGCCGTTTTGGCTTTGTATATGTAAGAGATAAGCGTCCGCACAAATATATACATATATTAAATGTGGAACATAGATGGCTGTCTAAACTCATCGTTCACAACCTAGACTGACTCCCTGGCCCAGTGCGTGAATTTTGAACAGCTCCTAAAACCATGTAAAATCTAGGCACTATTCGTCAACAGTTGTACAGACAAAGGTTATTGACTAGATATGGACCAAAAAAAAAATTAATAAACTGGGACTCTTCAAAATGCCCCGAGGGCTACAAAAGTTATCATCTTAAGAGAGTTTATATATTCAAAATTCAAGCAGCGGTGGCTTTAGGGCGGATAACCACTCTCTTTTTCGTGCAACTTATTTGGTTAACTTTTGGTTAACTTACTTTTTTTTCTTCTTTTTTCTTCGCGTTCACCAGCTGTACACTCTGGCGGAAGGTTCTGGTTGCTCGTCCACTACTGAACTGCAGTCCTGCTCAAGAACCTGAGTGTTGCGTGTGCATCAGTTTTACAGATCTCATTCTCTTGAATACAGACTGTCGGTTCCTTGCCTCTCCGGCAGATGCACTCCGACTTCAAAGGAAGCTCCCCAATTAGTCGACTCTTACGACATGCTTTTGGGGAGGCAGTGGGTCTATTCTTGTTTTCACCACAATGGGGCCCCGGAACCCACACGGGGGTGGTTAACTTACAAGCTGAGACGTTTAGCAGACAACTCTACTTTCGGCACAGCGCTGCAAAAGAACACACGGACACTAGTAAAAGGAACAAAACATGGCTTAGCAAATCTGACAGGCGGCCGGCATGGCGTCGTCGGTATGACGTACCAAGTGCTCATGAGTATAAAATGTAAGCCTAACCCTAGATGCCCAATACGCCTGTAGGCATGGAAAAGGGTTCTTTACCGTTTACTATAAGTTGCCAATAAAGATTGTTATTTGTTAAAGGAATATATATATCATTTAATGTTTGTTTAAGAAAAGTTATTATTTTAAGTTATATTTTGTAACAAGCTGGTACAGTTTGGACTGTATTTTATTCATAAACGCAATGCGGGATGCACCATGTATACAAATTGCTAATCAGCATTACAGGGACATGACTGGGACAAATAGACAAGGAAATTCTTTAGCAGAGGCTATGGTAGAAGCAGACGTAGCCTGTATGAACGACGGTAGATCACATAGAATCCTTTTTTAACTAGAATGTCAGCGAGACTTGGTGATGTGGCTTTTTCAAAGTACAGCTACTTTCGCTTTTTATGTTTATTAGAGCAGGTTCTTCTGTAAATAGAGTAGGCCGTGGTTAGAGGTTTCAAAGTACAGCTACTTTCGCTTTTTATGTTTATTAGAGCAGGTTCTTCTGTAAATAGAGTAGGTAGTGGTTAGAGGTTTCAAAGTACAGCTACTTTCGCTTTTTATGTTTATTAGAGCAGGTTCTTCTGTAAATAGAGTAGGCCGTGGTTAGAGGTTTCAAAGTGGACAGGAAACGGCAGCGGCATTGAGGATGTCTACAATAGAGTCAGATATGGTATTTTGATATTTGCGCTCACGGAGAATGGGGTTTGTCCATGGCTGATGAACTGGACAGCAGATGTCCTGCATTCGCGCATGGTCTCTCTTAGCCTGGGAGCATGGACCCCAGAACCGTGAAATAAAGCTACTGGAGAACCCCAGGGTTCTGCACTTTTAACAGTACTTTTCAATGTGTTTACAAGCAGGACTGCAGAACTTGAAGCACCAGGTGTTTGTTGGAAGGATATTGACTTTTGCAGGGGATGTTCTTGCATTAGGCTAAGAAGCAATAGGAAACAGACAGCCCAGAAGCTGCAGGAAACTGTAACAATTTGACTGACTGGTGTGCAGAGATGGGTGCTGTCATTAACTCAGAAAAGGCGGCTATTTTATGGTGATTTCTGGACAATAGATTTGTATGAGCTAATGTTTCAACTTCAAAATTAATGACAGAAACATAAAAAAAAAAAAAAAAAAAAGCAAACTGAGGTACCTGGGTATCATTTTTGATAAAAGCCTATCCTTCAGGGATTATGTTGATTAAGCCAAAGAATTTTGTTCACAACGTTCCAGCGTGTGATCCTGTCGGTGATAGATTATGGATTTGTAAAATGCTCACCATATCAAAGAGTCAGCTGGTGAAACCTGAGAGCATTCAGAACGAAGCCATGCGGGTAATTCTTTGATGTGCCAACGATACTCTGGTAGTCATCATCATGAAGCAGGTCGTTTGCAGAACTTCGCTCTCATTACGGTCTACTTGAAAGAAACTCGGTCTCTCGCCAGCTCTCCCGCCTCATGCGTGCACTTTCATTTTCAAGAAGTCACTTATATCTTGTGCCCATCTTCGTGTCGGTCGGCCCTGCCCCTTCTTCCTGGTACTATGCCTTCTGCTATTATTTGTTCCAATCCGTAATGACGCTTGTTATAGCCAACAAATTTGAGCTTCCGAGACAGGATGCTGTTCATTAGCCAATCTTTCTTGATGTTCGCATCTTTTAAAATGTCAGTGGAAATCAAGCGAAAACTACCACATTACTATCCCAAGAAACTCCGGTAGTATGTTTGTGATATATGCTTGTAGTGCCTGCTATTGCAGATAGGCTCAAAGTTCTGCAACCAAAGTTATAATCCTAGACCAGCTGCAGACACGAAGCACCTACTGTATGAAGCCCTAAGTAGAGCTAATAGTCATAGACTGAAAAGAGAGAGGCATTGATGGCGCAAGCTGTAGACACAGTAAGACATGTGTGCCATTGATGTATGACAAGCTAGATGTTGTCAGGTGTCTTTGAGAGCAAGTGAACAGGACGAAGACACAAATAGATGATTGCGGTCCGAGAAGAATGGTGCTGTAAGGAGTTACCAGGGATCTGCCTGACGCTCAACACTCAAGAAAAAGACGAGACGGATATACAAACAGACAGTTACTGGTACCATCGGAACTTGAACTCTATGCTTGCTGCTGAAGATAAGGGTGGAGCGTTTATTTGAGTGTCGCCAATCCTATGATGTCGATTTTTATAGATCAGCTTTTACCCTTAAAAATACACGTTGTCACGTGATTGAGTATCTAAATGTTTTCGCTAACGTAAACGAGCTCCACATAGCTGCGGGTTAAGGGTCACGCGATTTCAAAAGCCCGGATTGGATTAGAACTAGATGTACAACTTATCATCGACAAGAGACAAGCGTGGGAAAAGGACAACTGGGGTACATTGTGATGCATAAGCGGCACAACAAGATAATTATAACGATGATATTTTCGCAACATCTTTAGCTAGTCTTCTTCTTCTTCTTCTTCTTCTTCTTCTTCTTCTTCTTCTTCTTCTTCTTCTTCTTCTTCTTCTTCTTCTTCTTCTTCTTCTTCTTCTTCTTCTTCTTCTTCTTCTTCTTCTTCTTCTTCTTCTTTTTCTTCTTCTTCTTCCTCTTCTTCTTCTTCTTCCTCTTCTTCTTCTTCTTCTTGTTCTGCTACTCTGCGAAGAGTTACCAGGGGATCTGGCCGACGCTCAACACTCAGAGGAAGGATGAAATGGATATACATTCTTCTTCTCTCAAGTCTGACTCCGAAGAACCTCCGCACAGTGCATATGCTCTGTAGCACCGGCGGGAATCTTGAAATACTTTGGGTAGATTTTTAACCCCAAATTTTGCCCAGGCAGCACCGTTAGGCTATTGTTTTCGATTTCCAACTGCCAAAGTACACGGGCGTTTGATTTTACTACCCAGAGACCACGGGGAATTACTAGAAGTCCAAGTCGACGAGAACAAATCTTTCGGTCCCAAGGAACGCATCCTACTCTCATAAGTTCCTACACAGAAGCCTAATAATCGCAAGATGCGTCGATATTATAGCTCTTTGTACTACCCCTTGGGAGTCTGATGCTAAACCCTCTGAGACTGAAAGAGTTAAAAGAGTACCTTATATCTAGC
>CAJHNH020004445.1:1415700-1423200 GCA_905116865.2 Candidula unifasciata
ACAAATCTTTAAGCCACTGGAAAAACCCACCAGTCGGTTTGTTTATTAATATTTGTGGCTGCGCAACGGCTACAGGCTTACTGAAAGGTATTTCAAGTCCCATGTGTCCACCAATACCGTACGGTTTATACAGAGGAGACACCCAGGCCGGAACTTGAATTCTGCGTGTTCCCACTATGGCATACTCCGGATGCGAGGAGACTGGTTCCACAGGGATCACTCCAACAGGCTGTTTTATGCCAGTGCAATCGTAACCCGGAGATGTATAAGGCGGTTTACTGGCATATCTTACTGGCCACTCAACGCCGTAATGTCTGGGTGACCACTTTTGCCCGGGAACCGGAAACTCTGGAGCGGCACCCTGGTGACTGGAGCCACCAAGTAAATATTGCTCTCGAAAAGCGTCTGCTAATGTTGCAGGGGGCACTCTGGACGGGATCTTATCTATTTCGACTTCTGATTTTTTACTGGCCTGGGTTTTCTTCCTTTTAGCAACAGAAAGGTAGTACGGAATGCTGTGATGCAAAGGCTGCAGTGTTGTCATCTGCATGGGATTGATGTCTGATTTTCTGACAACCATTAGCTGATCCTCAAGTGGCTCATCTTCATCGACTTCGGCGGCTTTGAGAAGGACAGACAACGAAGTGTATCTATTGAAAGGAATTTCAATTTTGGATTGCAGTCGCCGAATCACGAACTCATCGTCGGTGATGACTCCTGCAATGTTGGCAGGCCCAGTGTAGTCAGGATCTCGAATTATCTGCGGGTTTCTCCGTTTCTTCTCTGCAGGCAAGTCCTGACTGACAGCCTCCTTCTGCTTGCTAGTGTCCTCGGCTTGTGATAAACCTGCCGCCATTCCGGCAGACCTTATAAAAATTTAGGGATTGTGTAATCGTTACAACATGTCTGTACATATGAGAACATAACGCATTGGAAGAGACACAATACAGAAGGCAATTTAAGATCAAACAAATTAGCAGTCTGAAGAAGTAGGCAACATTGTATTGACATAACAATGATTTTGTTATACCAGAAAGTTATTTTTTTTTCCATGTCCACAAGCAACAATAGCTGATGTTGAATAAATAAATAAATAAACAAACTAGCAAACGATTACTAAAATGGCAAACAATGATAACAGTGAAAACCCGAAGCAATTACCAAATGTGAAGATAGTGTGATACTGTGACGAGAATATATCAAACAACGCGGAAAACCTTCAAGGCTAAAGAAAGAAAAACGAGAAACATGATGAAGGAAATGTTTAAGAAAAGGGGGAAAGAAATTGAGAAAATAGTAAACTATGCCGAGGAAGTTAAACTTTACAAAATCTACCATCAACAATTTTTGTCGGCTGAACTTCTTTAAGTCTTATCTTTGAAATGTAATCCATTTCGTCTCGACCTATTGTTTTTTTAAGGAGTTTTTTTTTAAATAGTTTGACGTATTATCTTTCCTATGCTTCTTTAATTGTTGCTTTCTCTAATTCTTTTCCCTTGATTACTCAAATAATCTGTTTTATTTTTCTTAATCTGCGCCTTCATTTTGCCATTTCGGTTATTACCATTTATTTGTCTGTGCCATTGTTTCTTAACTGATTGCTAAACTAACTGGGTGACATCGCCATGTTTCTAAAAGAAAACTACCTCTTCTCAAAAGTGTCACTGTAATTTGCTTGCAAGTATTATTCCGTTAGCTTTCAATCCAGTCTATTTCCTGTAAGGTTTAAAACAGTCTCCATGTAATTTCTGTAAAACATGCAGTGGCTCAGATGTAGAGTAGTTTGCCTCACGCACTAAACACCATCATCTGTTTCATGAACTGCGTCGTTCCGTTCACGAGTGCAATCATTTTTGCTGAGATCCTTGGATACATGGGGTATACAGAATTCGTGCTGTGTGCGATAATTGTAAAACAGTAATAATAATAAAAATAATTTGATTTGATTCAAGAGCCGACATCACAGGACTCGGGCATTTCCATAAGCACTCCGTCCCCATCTTCAGCATCCAGCGAAGACTTCCGATACTAATTGTGCCAGTTGCATTCTGATTAAAAGTCCGTCTTGCCTTTCCTCTGAGCCTCGAGCAATAATAATAATAATAATATTAATGAAGACAATAATAATCGTCAGGTAGTTAATTCTAAAACCCATTGGCTGGCTGGGTAAAATAACCATCAGGGCTGCTATAATAATAAGTAATGAGCAAGTGAATGAACTACGACGGACGTCGACAGGAGAAGCCAAAGCTGCCTGACTGGATTCCGTCGATGGGGCTAAACTTATTGCACAGGATAGGACAGGATGGAGGAATTGATATCGAGTCCTATTTGACGTATACTGGCACAACAGGATCATGAAGTCAGTGAATGAGAAGTATGAGAAGGAATGCACTTACAACTTGGAGACGACTGGCAAGGTCCATAGAAAAAGAGCAAGGGACAAAAACATACATACATCTCGAATTAATCAAGAAACAGAAAGTGTATTGGAAGTACATCTGGAAGGCTGATCAATATGGGCGTGGTGAGACAAGAACAATGATTAGATCAGTGATACTGGTGATGGTATGCGATGGTGAAATATGACAGCCTACGCTTGTCGACAGGGCACATAGTGATGACGAGGATAATGAAGTAACGGATCCATCTCAGGCACATCATGGTGGAGCCGTAGGCATTATACAAGTAATGTGGTCAACACTACGATGACCGCCTTTACTTCTCACGATATTCTTTGGTACCCATTTTAGGCTTAGTCGAACCAGGATGTGAATTTGAACTCAAGATTTTTGGGCCGGCCGGTCAGCATTCAGCCACAACTTTATCGCGGTTTCCTGCCAGGATCATAACAACAGTGCAGTCAGAGACCATGTTGTTCAGCCCCAGCGTGTCCTGGAATACTGGACTCTGTTAACTCGGCCATACAGCTCGTGCGTCAGAGCCCAAGTTACTTCAGCCCCGCGCCAAGAAGACACGGGTAAGGTTGGGGATTTTTTGTCTGTTGGGAGCACAAAATAAAATCGTTACCTGCACAGTTCGTGGCAACAACACTAGCAATGCAGCCATAAATCTTCAGGCTTAATGATCTTCCTGCCTGCACCGCAAAATGGTACTACAGGCAGTTATTGCAGATTGTGTGTTTGTGTGTGGACGTCCGCGCACGTGTGGCTGAGTGGGTGTGTGTTTGCGCGCGCGCGTGCGTGTGTGTGTGTGGGGGGGGGGAGGGGTGGGAGAACTGGTATGCTGACATCTTCTGACTTCGAAAGCTAACGTTTATTTTCAGGAAATACAATGTATCCTCTTCTAGGCTGATTGTCTTCCAGTCTGCCCGTATTTTTTAGTCGGGCTTTGATGTCCTAGCGTTTGATCGTGCAGGAACTTCACGGTTTAGTATTCTATGTGTCCTTCATTTAGACAAGTGGTTCTCAACCTTCCTAATGCCGCGACTCTTTAACACGGTTCAAATGTTGTGGTGACCCTCAGCCATTTTATAATGTTCGTTGCCACCACTTCATAACTTCAGTGAATATGTTTTTTCCAATGGTCTTAGGCGACCCCTATGAAAGGGTCGTTCGACCCCCAAAGGGCTCGCGGCCTACAGGTTGAAAACCGCTGATTTAGATGATATGCCTACCAGAGCTTCTGAACGTATTCTGCTTAGGGAGCTTTCACTCAGTTTTGCCACTTAGCCAAGACTGCGAGGAGCGGCTGGCCGAACAGAAAGCATGCTGGGCTCTCAAGCCAGATATTCAGGTTTGAATCATCGGTAAGGTTGAGGATTTTTTTTCCTGTCGGTGGCAAAATAAAATCCTCACCTGCACAGTCGTGGCTATAGAACTAGCCACGCGGTAGAAAAATCCTAAGGCTTAAAGACCTCCTACTTTCACCTCAAAAGTGGTAAAATAAAGGCAGCAACCAGCAGTTTGGGCAACCAAAACTGTTGTCCGGGGTGTGGCACAAGGAGCCATAAGTAAACAAGGAAACGAAATGGGGTGCCAGCCATTCGGACCATCCCTGGGGATGTGGCAGCTCCTCTTTGCGAGGTACCACATTGATCTTTTTTACCACATGACCCCAAACTGGAGTCTGCTTTTGGAGATGGCATTGACTTACCCGAGCTCAGTCTCTTGAGGCTTCTTTTTCCGTGTTTTCTTGGTTGTGGCTGCAAGTTTGGAGACTGATCCTCGTGGGCGGGTCCTAGAGATAGTGGCAAGAGCTGCATTAGAACTAAGACTTTCTCCAAGGCAGATAATGTCCCCCACCCCCCTCACTCCACCCAACTTAATTTTTTTTTTTTTTTTTTTCAAAAATTATTATTTGGCCTTTAGGAAGGTAGTTTGGGCTCGATGGGTATGTTGCGTGCTGATTTGAGAGAGTGTAATATTGTGTGAAGGGACAGAGTGGTATGATAGTACTTTCCAAGAGTTCAAGGGGAATAGTGTCAACAGTGGCTCGAGTAGCCAGGGGGAGAGAATGTTAACGAGTGAGAAGTGAAGTGTCACGAGAAAATAGACACGTGGGTTCTCGGTGTGGGGGCCGAAAAGCATGGCTAACGAGAAGCACAGAGAAAGTCTGAATTACGTGACAGCGTGATTCTCATGTAACATCAGTCACCTACATAAGTATAATCCTAGAGAATGCCCACATAAACATTATTCCCGAGAATGCCCACACAAACGTGCCTCTAGTGTAAACATCAGCAGCCCACATGAGTTCGGCAGATATATATTGGGGCTGCTTAGTCTGTCCGAGTCAGTCAGAGCAAGACACACACACACAGAGAGAGAGAGAGAGAGAGAGAGAGAGAGAGAGAGAGAGAGAGAGAGAGAGAGAGAGAGAGAGAGAGAGGGAGAGAGAGAGAGAGAGATGACTATATAGACTAGGTGCGAACGACAATTAGGATCAATGTCTACGTCTATGAATAAGCCATTTTGTTGATCAGCACGCAACAGGGTAAGGGTTGGAATTCGTGAGTGGGGTTGGCATGATATTGACTACATGACCCTTTGAGTAGCGATTTGTCATAACACAGGCATTATATATCAAATACGCCTTAACGAGTTGAAGTGGGTGTTTTACCTTTCACTTGTACTTAGAGGAATAGCGTTTTAGAGTATATTACTGTATAAAATAAGTAGTATAATATTGTACAGTATAGTATGATGTCGCGAAATATAGTATAGTATCGCGCCGCGTAAGGCGAAGTATAGTGCATAGTAAAGTAATGGATAGTATAGTGTATTAACGGATAGTACAGTATATTATCGTAGTTAAGTCCCCAAAGTATTTTAACATGCAGTATAATATAGCATAGTGTAATATGATAAAGCGAAGTTCAGTTTTGTATAGTATAGTAAAGTAACATGCAGTGCAATATCATATATAGTATCAAATATACACATAGTGAGTTAATCCGTAGCATAGTATAGCTTCACGCTGTTTAGTACAGTATAATACATATATAGTATATTAGCGCATAGTATAGTATAATAGCCCATAGTATAGCATAGCAACGCATAGTCTGGTATAGTATAGTAAATCTTTGTATGGTGACGCATGGTGTAGTAAAGTAACGCGTAGTGTAGTATAGTCTAGCAGTGCATAGTGTAACCTAGTATAGTAACATGTAGCAGTTTATGGTATAGAAACACTATTGTATAGTAATGCGCAGTAATACATAATATAGTTACTATAGAGTAGTATAATAACGTCTAGTATAGTATATTATATTAACACAGAGTGTATTGTGTAGATAACACCAGATGGAAGATGTATAACATAATTCAAATGTAGTATAGCTCAAGCAAAGAAACATTTACAAAAAGAAGAATATTTTATGCAATCTTTTTATGTCCCATGAGACGCCAAAGAGAATTCTTAAAAGCTATATAAATCCTATGCTGATATCATCATCAGGTGCCTTGTCGACTGGCGTGGGCGATCATGCCTCTCCATAATCTGCGATCTCCTGCAGCATGTATCAGTTCGTGTGCCGACACACCTCCATGCCATGCAACAAGACTGTCAAGCATCTTCTCTCGTTGTCTTCCTCTATCTCTCCTTTGACATATCTTTCCAGTGGTCACAACATGTTCTATTTTCCCTCTTCTCATAACATGGCCGAAAAATGATGATTGTCTCCTTCTGATGTCTGTGATAAGTTGTCTTCGGGCTCCCGCCTCTTTCAAAACCTCTTGGTTGCTCTTTTTGGCTGTCCAAGGTATTCTAAGCATTCTTCTGTAAAACCACATCTCCGAGGCCTCCAGAAATTGTTTGGCCTGCCTACCGATTGTCCAGGATTCACCACCATATGTTAAAACTGGATGTATGTAGCAAGCAATAATTCTTTTTCTAACTCTCAATGACAAGGATATATTGCACAAGATGTTTTTCATTTTATAAAATGCAGTTTTTGCCTGTCCTATTCTATTTCTTATCTCAGTTATGCATCTTCCATCTGATGTTATCAATGTGCCCAGATACTTAATTTCTGTACTTGTCCTAAAATAACACCATCAACTTTTAGTACACACTTAGGAATAATTCGTTTCTTTGACCCTTCTGTCTTCTCATTATTCAAACTGAGGCCCATTCTTCCACTTTCTAACACCACAATGTCTATCATTTCCTGTAGTTCTTTCTGATTTGTTGCTATCAAGACTGTATCCTCAGCATAACATAAATTGTTTATATTGTGCCCACCAACCACAATTCCTTGCATACCAATTAAAGATCTCATTATAAATTCACTGTATATTGAAAACAAATCAGGTGACAGTACACATCCTTGTCTTCCGCCTCTCTTTATGCTTTGAAATGTACCTAAACAGTTGTTAATTCTTATAGCTGCTGTTTGCTGCCAATACATATTCTTTATTTTTCGTAGATCTTTCCCATCAATGTTTAATTTTTGTAACAGTTTGATTACTTTCTACATGCTTCACACAGTCAAATGCTTTTGTATAGTCTATGAAGCATATGTACAAATCAGTCTTTACTTACTCTTGTCAGCTCTTTCTGACAATGTCCTTAGAATGTATATGGCGTTGTTTGTACCTTTTCCTTCTACAAATCCACATTGTTCATCGCTGATTTCTGGTTTAATTTTGTTTCTTATTCTTCTCATAATTATTCTCAGTAAAATCTTAGTCATGTGACTCATAAGACTTATTGTGCGATGGTCTTCACATTTTATAGTGCCTGGTTTCTTAGGCAGAGCTATAAATATGGATTTTAAAATGTCATTTGGAATATACCCACTATTATAAATATCATTTAAAAGTTTAGTTATTATGTCAATTCCAAAATCTTCCAGTGCTTCGATTTCTTCCAGTGAGATTTTGTCTGGCCCGGGTGCCTTTCCTTTCTTCATATGATGTATTGCATCCTCAACTTCTGCAGTCATTATAGATAAAGGGAAGTGAATCATCGATTAGCGAAAAAATATCTGAAAGCTGCGGAGATGTGGTTTTATAGACGAATGATAAGAATACCCTA
>CAJHNH020004445.1:1428200-1588200 GCA_905116865.2 Candidula unifasciata
TGGGTACTTTCACTTGAATGGCCTTTAAACATAATTTCTGTTCCATTTAGACTGTTTTTTTAAGCTGCTTTATTCCATCTTGTATCACAAAATCCAAATACAAAACTTTAGGACCCTTTGCCACGCATTCGAGCGTTTTGGACATACATAACTACTTATATTTTATAGCCCAATCGGCATTCGCAGGGTGATGTGGTCAGCGCCTCGCAGTTCGCCTTTTCTTCCCAGGACTCAACCCCGCTCTCACTCAAGACTGGATGAACCTGGCAGTCAAGGTAATTTTTTAGAAATGAAAAAAGTTCCGGTTTCTTTCGGATTTGAACCCAGGACTTTTGTATCCCCTGGCGAGCGTCTAGCTGCTACAGCAAGGCGGCTCATAAACCCCAGTATGTTATGTTAAAAATTATATTTTCCTTGCTCTGACGTTTTGCCAGTTCATTCATAGTTCCAACACCCTAGGCGCAAATTCTGCAGGTGTTTCTAGGTGACAAGAGAAAGAAAAAAAACAGCCCCATTTGCACGCATTTACCACTTTTGCTGTGTGAAAATAAGGAAAGTGGTTGGGATAGAGGGGATGTGAGGGGTAGGGGGAGGATAGGGGGGTAGGGGGGTAGGGAGGAGGGCGGTAATTAAGCCTGAGGATTTACAGTTTTAGTTTTGCAATAAGACAGAAAAAAGCCGCAACCTTACGGTGGATTTAAACATGGGTCTGCTACATGAGACTCCTCCGTTCTTAACCGTTCGGCCAGGTGCTTCTAATTTACTTATAAGACCTGTTTATATCTGACTGAGTTTTGAGACAAGAGCTTTCTGTGAGATGCATGATAGCCACGTGCAAAACCCCCCTGCGTACTCACGTATTATGACGAAAATATGGGCCTGACTGCAGTCAAGAAATTACTTTTTTTTGAGGTGTGGAAGGGGGTGGGGGGGGGGGGGGGGGGGGGGAACAGACATTTTATACACTTACTTTTTCGCATCACCCTTAGACTTTTTCTCCTTTTTCTTTTTCTTGCCTTCCTTTTTGTTTGCCGGATCTGGTTGTTCCGCGACTGGGGCGGTGTCGGACACCACAGAAATTGGCGGATTGACGTCAGGGGGAGCTCTAAGAAACAAGAGAGGAGGATTAGGCTTGTTTCAATCGCTGGGAATTTCTACAGGATCATCAACTCAATTATAGAACAGCTTAGAGGAACACATTACATCAGTTTATCATCACTGACATGGATATTCTCATCATAATTATTATCGTTGTTATAAAATACATGATCATTTTTATCATCATGACCATCATCATCATTATCATCATCATCATGTCATGCTAAAGGCTACTTCCCATTGGCTTTCAAGATTAACAAGGTTTATCCACATCTAAAATCTGGTTCCTGAGTAGCATTCCAGGTAACTATAGACCGATTTCCTTGTTATCATCATTATCGAAACCACCAGAGAGACACATTCACAGTGTAACATTTCACTTTGTAGATCGCAACAAACTTATAATGGATAACCAGTCATGGTTTCGACCAAACTATTCTTACGATACTGCCTTAACAAAATTGATAGAAAACTGGCATCAGAATATTAACGATGAGAAAATATGTCGTTAAGAAAGCTTTTGACATGACAGACTATAATATTCTTATAAAAATTTTTTTTGAAACAATGAAATTCAACCCTAGGCTATTAAAGTTAATAACATCCTTTCTGCGAAATAGAAAACAAATAACCCCATAAAGTAAATCACTATGACAGACAACTACCTTAAATACTGGGGTGCCCCAGAGCTCGATTCTCCGCCCTCTGTTATTCAGTATTTACATAAATGATCTTCCCTTATGTCTGACGTCGTCCTGCGATTTATTAGCGGACATCTGTACCATCTATGCAAGTGCTCAAACATGTAATGTACTAGAGTCGTCATTATAACAAGAACTAACCAATGTAGCTAAACTGAGCGGTGCAAACCGTGTGCAAATAAACATTATTAAAACAAAATCTATGCTAATAACGATCAGAGAAAAACTTAATAGCTTAAATTCAAAGAGAACGCTTTAACTTTACATTGGGAGGACTCAAGTGCAAAGTGTAAATGAGCACAAAGCACTGGGTTTGATCATTGATGCAAATCTAACCTTCAACTCACACGTACAAGCATTTGTGAAGCAGACAGCTTTAAAGGTTTACAAACTCGCAAAAATTAGAAACTTTCTTGACCAAAATACAAGACAGATATTCTATATTTCTCACATACAAACATATATAGACTATTGCTCTACAATATGGGGTGGTTTTTCCAGTCCTGTCATCAAGTTTAGTGAACGTCTACTTTTCAATACGGCGAAATTTATTCACAAAATATTATTCCAAAAGCCTTCATGTTGATTATGGCCGTTGTTTAAATATATCGGAAGACATAGTAAACGCCTAATCATTTTGCACATTCCTAAACATAGGAAAGATTTATACAAAATATTTTTGGTCCACTCCGCAGCTAAGTTGTAGAACTGTCTTCCACAACAAGTCAAACAACAAGTCCCTATACATACAATCGGAAACTGAGCACAGATTACATGCCCCCATAGAAGTATTTTTTTTTTTTTTTTTTAGGAATAGCGCATATTTTCCCTAGATTCACTACAATCACTACGGTTTACTGCAATTAGAAATATAGACATTTCAGTGCTTGCAATGAATACTTTGATGCTATTGATAATGTTCACTACTTCATGTATGAATGAAATGATGTAAGAATTGAGGGAGACCTCGAAGAGCATAATGTTAGATGGGCCTGCGTGCCCAGTTCTTAACCCTTTAAAAGTAAAGTTCGACCGTTCGTTTGTTCATCTAGTTAGGCACTGTTTCAAATTTCAACTATTTACACCGAACGGCTGCTCAGTTACATATTTTACAAGTTATTTCTGGAACGGACTATATTATAATTTAGCCTAGAAACAGTATAATGTAGTAAACACAAATGTAGTATAATGTAGACGAGTCTCAGTAATAACAGGTTGGTGGGATATGTTTAGCCTGCTAATAATTTGGGTTTGGCTACACTTGCAAATTAAAAACGGCAGATTTGCAGATCAGGACTCTTTGGAAGTAGCCAATGAGCCTAAAAGTTGATATAAGGCACAACGCAGCAAAACAGAGTCTCTTTGCTTTTTGTTTTTTGTATTTTGGTCTCGCCGCTCGCCCTAAGGACATGTTGTCCTCCTATCGTTGCAGAGCTGTACAGGGCTCTAAAAAAAAAAAAAAAAGCACTGTAGGTACGGTGAACCAAGTCGAGAGAGATCAACTGGCTTATTATTTTCTTGTTTGGCGGTATGTTTAGTAGTTAGAATGTGTTAGATCTAGATCCGATTAGCACACGGTCTGTCGAACATGTTGTTGATTGTTAATATATTTATCTTCGAAGCACGCCAGTTTTGTGTTTAGAAAAATAAACAGATGTTGAATGTGATTATTATATTCAATTTCTTTGATTCAGAACAGGACATTTAGTTCGTGCACTTGGTCCAACTAGGAGCTGCCTGTGTAGTTATATGTTATAATCCTTGTTGAGTAATTCACTTTCATATATTCCTCGCGTGAGCCATGAGCAATATTTAATGGTTCCTGGACCAGAAGAACCTTGGTCTGTTCTGCACTTCTCCTGTTTTTGCATCCAATGGGGAACTGTTTTTTGTCTTAACCACATTTCTTTTATTGTCTCCCTTCCTGTTTTCACATTTTCGCTTCCTGCTAGCTCATATATGCGCGTGCGCGTTTGTTTGTAAGTGTGTAAGTATTAGCAGCTTGTGGTAACTAGTAGTAGTGCTATCATCAAGTGCTTTGTCGACTGGCGGGGACGAACATTCTTCGCCAAAATACTGCGATCTGGAACATCTTGTATGTTGACACCCCTCCGCGAAAGGATGTCAAGAATCTTCTCGCGACGTCTTCCCCTGTCTCGTCTCTCTTTCCACAGATCGTTCCACTGCTCACCTTTTTCAGTTTCCCTTTTCTTATAACATGGCCATAAAATGATGAATGCTTCTTTTGATGTTTCTGATAAGTTATCTTGGAGCATACAGTAACTTATTATAACACTTACCCAGGTGTCGGCTTTTCTTGTTTCTTTTTCCCCTTTTTTGGGCTGAAGAAAAAAAAAATGGAAGAACGTCATCAAATGGTGACCCACTCAATTAAACAACGGAACAGTACTCAAAGCGTTAAAAAACTAAAAATCTTCCCGAAGGAAAAAAAGTCTGTCTGTCTGTCTGTCTGTCTGTCTGTCTGTCTGTCTGTCTGTCTGTCTGTCTGTCTGTCTGTCTGTCTGTCTGTCTGTCTGTCTGTCTGTCTGTCTGTCTGTCTGTCTGTAAACAATTTGTATAAGTATAATATTCAATCTTATACAATCTGTATCAGTTTAATATTTAATCTGTCTTTGTCAATTAAGAAAGAGAATTTTTAAAAGCTACAAAGATCCAATAGTGATACAGCTTCTACTATTTTCCTTTTTCAGATTAGTGAAATAAAAAATATTGGGAAGCTGTGCAGATGCGGTTTGAGAGAGGAATGATGGGAATAATCTGGACAGGTTAAAACACAAAAAGTAATGAAGATGTTGTGCAAGAAACTGACGCACAAAGAGAACTGACTGCCCACATCAGGGGGAGACAATCGACATTCTTTGGTCATGTGATGAGAAGGAGACAACTGGAGTACATTGTGACAGTAGTAGTAATAGTGAATTTTACCCCACTAGGACATCACACAAGTGATAAACACTCGATGACACAAAGTGCCACTATGTGGATGAGGATCACCCGTGGAGTGGTCCCGGAAACCGCGTACAGCTATTGGGCCATATTTCATAACCGGGCTATAATGCGACCCCTGGCAGGGTGGGGCTTCAAAATAACTAACAACTGCACCCCACGGAGGCGGAGGGGGAGGGGGGAATGACTATAGTCAATACAAACATCCAATCGTGACAGTAGAAAAGTTGGAGGGGAAGAGAGAAGGAGACAGAAAGAAAAGATGTTGGACAGTTTGACATTATTACAAAGAGGGTCATCTGTGTCTGAGGTGACTGAAGGTACAGAGAGAGAAAGTTGTGGATAGACATGACCATTAACGCCCCACAGCACGGACTTTAAGAAGAAGATCAGTACAATATGTATGTATGTATGTATGTATGTATGTATGTATGTATGTATGTATGTATGTATGTATGTATGTATGTATGTATGTATGTATGTATGTATGTATGTATGTATGTATGTATGTATGTATGTATGTATGTATGTATGTATGTATGTATGTATGTATGTATGTATGTATGTATGTATGTATGTATGTATGTATGTATGTATGTATGTATGTATGTATGTATGTATGTATGTGTATGTATGTATGTATGTATGTATGTATGTATGTATGTATGTATGTATGTATGTATGTATGTATGTATGTATGTATGTATGTATGTATGTATGTATGTATGTATGTATGTATGTATGTATGTATGTATGTATGTATGTATGTATGTATGTATGTATGTATGTATGTATGTATGTATGTATGTATGTATGTATGTATGTATGTATGTATGTATGTATGTATGTATGTATGTATGTATGTATGTATGTATGTATGTATGTATGTATGTATGTATGTATGTATGTATGTATGTATGTATGTATGTATGTATGTATGTATGTATGTATGTATGTATGTATGTATGTATGTATGTATGTATGTATGTATGTATGTATGTATGTATGTATGTATGTATGTATGTATGTATGTATGTATGTATGTATGTATGTATGTATGTATGTATGTATGTATGTATGTATGTATGTATGTATGTATGTATGTATGTATGTATGTATGTATGTATGTATGTATGTATGTATGTATGTATGTATGTATGTATGTATGTATGTATGTATGTATGTATGTATGTATGTATGTATGTATGTATGTATGTATGTATGTATGTATGTATGTATGTATGTATGTATGTATGTATGTATGTATGTATGTATGTATGTATGTATGTATGTATGTATGTATGTATGTATGTATGTATGTATGTATGTATGTATGTATGTATGTATGTATGTATGTATGTATGTATGTATGTATGTATGTATGTATGTATGTATGTATGTATGTATGTATGTATGTATGTATGTATGTATGTATGTATGTATGTATGTATGTATGTATGTATGTATGTATGTATGTATGTATGTATGTATGTATGTATGTATGTATGTATGTATGTATGTATGTATGTATGTATGTATGTATGTATGTATGTATGTATGTATGTATGTATGTATGTATGTATGTATGTATGTATGTATGTATGTATGTATGTATGTATGTATGTATGTATGTATGTATGTATGTATGTATGTATGTATGTATGTATGTATGTATGTATGTATGTATGTATGTATGTATGTATGTATGTATGTATGTATGTATGTATGTATGTATGTATGTATGTATGTATGTATGTATGTATGTATGTATGTATGTATGTATGTATGTATGTATGTATGTATGTATGTATGTATGTATGTATGTATGTATGTATGTATGTATGTATGGATGGATGGATGCATGCATGCATGCATGCATGCATGCATGCATGCATGCATGCATGCATGTATGTATGTATGTATGTATGTATGTATGTATGTATGTATGTATGTATGTATGTATGTATGTATGTATGTATGTATGTATGTATGTATGTATGTATGTATGTATGTATGTATGTATGTATGTATGTATGTATGTATGTATGTATGTATGTATGTAAGTATGTATGTATGTATGTATGTATGTATGTATGTATGTATGTATGTATGTATGTATGTATGTATGTATGTATGTATGTATGTATGTATGTATGTATGTATGTATGTATGTATGTATGTATGTATGTATGTATGTATGTATGTATGTTTATATATATATATATATATATATATATATATATATATATATATATATATATATATATATATATATATATATATATATATATATATATATATATATGATGTTGTTTGTTTTAGTAGTCGGCTCTGTGGCTAAGTCGATGCGAACGCTTCGTACTGCCGGTATGCCGGGTTCGATCCCAGCTGCGTTGGTTTCGACAGTGGTATCAAGAAAGCCGACTGTCCAGAAAGGAATGGCAAATTACTGGACGTATTTGCCTAGAAAAATCACACTAGAGCCAGGGGCTGTTGAGGTTGGTTCTGTAACGTCCTGTAAAGGATACGCAACTAACTAACCTTGTTTTAGTATCCAGAAGCCATGAGTGTTTAACCCTTAGGCCTGGTATTATGGATATCGCAACCTTTCGGCCTTGATTTTATTGTAAATACCGTAAATCTGGGAGAAATGTGGATTTTGTGGTTACCCCAAGGATTGAACCCGGACCACAAAGAGTTCGCCACCCGGTCACCGAGCAATCCGGTTTAGCCAGCTACGCTAGAGAGCCGGGCATATATTTATATAAAATGGTGTTTTCTAAATCCAGTTGTTTCGCCTTGAATTGATCCTAGCAATTATTTCTCAGGTTTCCCGTGAACTTGTTTCCCCGAAGGTAATTAACTTGTCTCCCATGTATTTATCAGGTTTCCATTGTTATTGTCATACGGTAAAATTGAAACATCGTTAGAACTGAAATTAGGTTAACTTGGTTTCAAACTATGTAGTTTGGATCCATTCTTTATTCCGGCTTGTTAAGCTGTCGCTGCATTGCCTCTATATACTAAAACATAAAAAGAAGAAATAGCATTATTAGCGGTACCAGAAAAATAAAACGCATACTTGTTGGCGAAGAACCGCTCTCGGATTTCCGAAGAAGTAATTCGTTTCAAATCCTTCCGCTGATCAGGTAGAGTGTCTTTACTTTCCTTCTCTATCTCCTCAAGAACGTTCACCAGATCGTTGGTCGACCCTATGGCTACTCCAGCTTCCAGCTCCGGGTCATCTGGAGGTCTTGGTTGAATAGAAGAGTTATTCAATTTAATTGTCAAACTGTAGCAGAAATCAAGCGAGCTCGTCCAGATTGCTTTAAGTCAAGAATTTGTCAATGTCAGAGGCTAGTTCGGCTGTGGGAAGCACCACAGATGATAGTGTATCATCACGTTTGTACGAGTTGACCTTCAGTACAACTCAGTATGAGAGCGGACAGCTAGGCCACGCAATAAACTGGGTCCAGTTAACAGGCCAGGTCCAGTTCACTCAGTTGACACGGATTGCTGCGTGTTGAGTCATGAACTCAGGGGGAGTTGTGTGCTAGGACAGGACGAGAGAAGACGGAACAAGTGACTAGGTAACAATTAGGTTTAGCGACGGTTAGTTGTAATAGGGTATTTGTATTTAGGATTGATGATAGGCTGTGTTTCTATGTTTAGACTAGATAGTATAGAGTTAAGGTCCTTTGTGTAGTAGACATTCCTTGCAGTATTTGTTTGAGCAGTTAGCGAAGGCGTGACGCGCATTGTAATGGCGGTAACACTGCTCGGTCACGCTTAGGCCATACACCTTATGTGTATCGCTGAGTCCCGTTTGGCAATAGATGGCGGATTAATTAGCACTAAGAAACCAGCAGCTAAGAATCGTGTTCCCGATAGATCCGTGGGAACTGGCCTGGGATTTTAAAGCTGCCATCGCCAGGGAATTTCGGATTGGAACTGCTTAGCTCGGTTGAGGTGTTTAACGTACGTATTGTTCATTGTAAATTAAAGATTATGTTTGTACTCAGCAGGAGTATTGTCTTAAGTGTGTCTGGGTAGTTACGTCTGTCAGCTGGCCTACCTAGCGAGCCAAATAAAATAATTAGAGTAGATTAGGTCCCTGACAGTCAAGAAAGAGAATAACAAAAATAATTAAGAAGTAGCTAAGAAGTTATAAACAAAGGACATAGTGTAAGCGGACAAGACGGAGTGGTCTTACAATGGTAAGTGGGACAGAGAGAGTAAAGAAAATCTGAAAAAACAAACAAAACAAAACTAAGTGGTTAAGAAATGGCCACAAAGGAGTTAACGCAAATAGGGAAGAAGTTGTAAGGAAGATTTACAACGTAAGAACAATATGAAGTAGAATGTAAGTGATAGAGAAGAAAAAGTTAGCCCAGTAACCAAAAAGTGACAAAGAAAGCGTAGTATGTAAGTCGGCAAAAAAGTAAGTCGAATCTAAGTGGTCAACAAGTTGATAAAAGAGAAAACAGTGTAACTGGTCAAGAATGGGTAAAAAATATGTGGAATGTAAGTGGTGAAGAAGGGGTGAAGAATATGTAGAATGTAAGTAGTCAAGAAAGGGTCAAAAATATGTAGAATGTAAGTAGCCAAGAAGGGGTTAAGAATGTGTAGAATGTAAGTAGTCAAGAAGGGGTTAGGAATGTGTAGAATGTAAGTAGTCAAGAAGGGGCGAAGAATGTGTAGAATGTAAGTAGTCAAGAAGGGGTCAAGAATATGTAGAATGTAAGTAGTCAAGAAGGGGTCAAGACTATGTAGAATGTAAGTAGTCAAGAAGGGGTGAAGAATGTGTAGAATGTAAGTAGTCAAGAAGGGGTCAAGAATATGTAGAATGTAAGTGGTCAAGAAAGGGTAAAAAATATGTAGAATGTAAGTAGCCAAGAAGGGGTGAGGAATGTGTAGAATGTAAGTAGTCAAGAAGGGGTTAGGAATGTTTAGAATGTAAGTAGTCAAGAAGGGGTTAGGAATGTGTAGAATGTAAGTAGTCAAGAAGGGGTTAGAGATGTGTAGAATGTAAGTAGTCAAGAAGGGGTGAAGAATGTGTAGAATGTAAGTAGCCAAGAAGGGGCGAAGAATGTGTAGAATGTAAGTAGCCAAGAAGGGGTGAAGAATGTGTAGAATGTAAGTAGTCAAGAAGGGGTCAAGAATATGTAGAATGTAAGCGGTCAAAAAATGGTCAAAAATATGTAGAATGTAAGTAGCCAAGAAGGGGTGAGGAATGTGTAGAATGTAAGTAGTCAAGAAGGGGTGAAGAATGTGTAGAATGTAAGTAGTCAAGAAGGGGTGAAGAATGTGTAGAATGTAAATACTAATGAAAAAGCCAAGAATATGTAGAATATAAGTATCCAAGAAGACACCAAGAATGGGCAGAATGGTGTGGACAAGGAGAGAATGTAATAGACCAAGAAGAAATAAACTGTAATGTATGTGCTCAAGACGGAGTAGAATGTAACTTCCCTAGAAAGTGCGTATTGTAAATGGTGAACAATATGAATGTAAGTGGTCAAGAAGTAGCCAACGGACTACCTAGCTAGACTTCATTACTTTATCGCCTTTCTCAGTTTTACAAGCTGCATATTCTGGCTTTCTCAAAGTCTGAAGTGCCTGATGTATTAACACTGTGTGCAGGTCTTTCGTGCATTTGTAGTTTGTGAGCGTGTCATCAACACAAATCAGAACCAGATTTTCTTCGAAGAGCCTCTAATCGAACCCAATGTTTTGTGCGGTTGCCTGCTATTTTAGGTGACCAGTGGACACATGACAGGAAGTTTAGTACAATATATAAGATCAGCACGTGGGTATTCATGGCGTAGTGGTCAAGTCGTTTGGCTCCCGCTCCAAAGGTCGGGGACTCATTTCACCGATTGCGGCGTTTAGGTCGTGGGTGCACTTTGTCACTGAGTTTCATCGCTAGAGTTACAGAGCTCGTGCTTGTTCGATTCTCTCGGCAAGACGCAAGCCGTTCTGCTGAGAGAAACCCAGCTATACTGGATAAGCACCGGTGCAATGAAGTCCATCCTCTGGAATGTAAACTGTTTGAACGCATAAAAGAGTGCTTACGTTGAGGGTTGGAGAGATGCGGGTCACCGTTGTAGTCATGGTGAGCGTAAAAACAGTTGTCTCCCGCAAGCAATTTATAGCAGAGAAATGGAAAGGCTACAAGCTGGCATACTGTAGTTGTAGCATGCTGACCGATTCAATGAATTGTGCAAAAGAAAATCCAGACGTTCTTTTTTTCAGGCAAGAATGGATTGTCTCATTATGAGCATCACAAACAACTACCCTAACCATCAGGCAAGAATGGATTGTCTCATTATGAGCATCACAAACAACTACCCTAACCATCAGGCAAGAATGGATTGTCTCATTATGAGCATCACAAACAACTACCCTAACCATCACATTTGTGCCGGGCCATGTAGGTATTAAAGGCAATGAGCGTGCCGATTATTTAGCAGACAGTGAGGTCATCATGAATGGCCGGACACGGGACAGGAGTGATGTTATTAATGCCATGCGAGACATATATCTCAAAGAAGATCAAGACAACAAACAGGACTCAGTGTTCTTGTCCAGGCTGGTGGACAAAGCCATGTAATCTGGAGTAGCCAGATATGATCCTTTCACCAAAGACATAATGCATCTGGTTAATTAATCAGAACGCTCGTGATCAGTCGCTTTACTTCTGTGGAGCTATTAAGGAGATCGGAGCACCTGTGGATTTGTCCGGAGTGCTTTGGTGACTCTTCACTGAACACTAATCACTAATACTGCAGTCGTTTACTGGGCAAAACTGCTGTGAAACAGTCATGTCTAGTGAGCAGGAGTCAGGGATCATTAACAACAGAGGTTAGTAGCTAGTAAGTTTGATGAGGTTGTAAGCACCAATGTCGATGGGGGCGCACCATAATAGCTCCGTTCTTGTGTAGTGGGAATCACAGAAAATATCGTTCTCTGCTCCCTTGATTAACTTTTGAAAAAAGTGTCAGTCCCAGCAAAGTCTTGAAGCTTGCACCACCAAACTAAAAATGCTTGAGACCGCTGTGAAATGTGTCAGCACAAACGGCCCATCTCCAGAATGGCAACATAACAACAGAAATAACACAGTGATAGAGTCAGAGACCAGCTGTATAGTGATCAAAACATTGCTGACAACATTGTTTCTGTGCTGTATAGCTAGAACAGTAAAGCACTGAAAGTCTGAGGGTAAGTTCTCATGAAAGCTCTCAATAAATGTTATATCTACCAAGAAATTGTAGGTTCCCGACCACGTGCATGTTTGCATGTAAGTGTGTGTATGTGTGTGCGCATGTATGTGTTATAATTATGCCAAAGGAAAATGATACAGTGTGAGTATCTTCATATAACACTGGACAAGAGACGAGACTTCACAACCACAAGATGGTCAACACGTGACATCGTCAACTCTCTTACTCTAGCACTGTCACTGGCCTTTCTGATTGCTTGCGTTTGGACCTGAAATAACAGAAGAGAGATCAATTCAGTTTACAAGTTAACAAAATCTCAATGGCGAATACATCGTCTTCGTTATGGTAATAAATAAAGAATTAAAGGACGAATGTTTATAGTCCATTGAACTGACACAGTAACTAACGAGCATTGTTTTAACGAAGCTAATGAAATAAAGATCAATAGATACAGCTATAAGGAAAATACAAGCACTGTGATTTGGTCATGCGATGACGCAGAGGCTTTAAAGAATGTTGTGACAACTGGGAAGATCAAGTGTAGAAAAGGGGCTGGCAGACCACGACATATCATGACCGATGAACTGCGACGGTGGCAGAAAGGAACATCATTAGTGGAACTGATCTAGAAAACAAAGGACCGAGATGTGTGGAGATGGATGAACGCCTATGGCAATCAGCAGGGCACATGATGATGATAATGATGTTGATGATGCTGATGATGCTGATGATGATGGTGAATTAAAGCGCTTGAAAAATGCCGACATGTATACAAAGTCATAGGACGTGTACACGTGCTCAGGACCGCCTGTAGTCTGCAGTAAACTCAGGCCCTGTCCCTTCACTTCACCACAGAGACGCCTCCCTACAATTATTTTAAGAAAGACTCAACAGGAACCCTTTAATCATGGATATTTGCGATCTCTTTACCCATGAGTAGTTCGGATCCCTTTAACCATGGATAGTTCGGATCCCTTTAACCATGGATATTTCGGATCTCTTTAACCATAGATAGTTCGGATCCCTTTAACCATGGATAGTTCGGATCCCTTTAACCATGGATATTTCTGATCCCTTTAACCATGGATAGTTCTGTCACCTTTAACCATGGATAGTTGGGAACCCTTTACCCATGAGTAGTTGGGATCCCTTAACTCATGGATAGTTGGGATCCCTTTATTCATGAGTAGTTCGGATCTCTTTAACCATGGATAGTTGGGAACCCTTTAACCATGTATAGCTGGGATCCCTTTACCCATGAGTAGTTCGGATCCCTTTAAACATAGATAGGGGATCCCTTTACCCATGAGTAGTCGGATCCCTTTAACCACGGATATTTCTGATCCCTTTAACCATGGATAGTTCTGTCACCTTTAACAATGGATAGTTGGGAACCCTTTACCCATGAGTAGTTGGGATCCCTTAACTCATGGATAGTTGGGATCCCTTTATTCATGAGTAGTTCGGATCTCTTTAACCATGGATAGTTGGGAACCCTTTAACCATGTATAGCTGGGATCCCTTTACCCATGAGTAGTTCGGATCCCTTTAAACATAGATAGGGGATCCCTTTACCCATGAGTAGTCGGATCCCTTTAACCACGGATAGTTGGGATCCCTTTACCTATGAGTAGTTCGGATCCCTTTAACCATGGACAGTTCTGTCCCCTTTCACCAAGGTTAGTTGGGAACCCTGTAACCATGGATAGTTGGAAAACCTTTAACATGGATAGTTGGGAACCTTTTAACCATGAATAGTTGGGAACCATTTAACCATGGATGGTTGGAACCGCTTTAACCATTCGTAGTTGGGAGCCTTTAACCATTGAGAGTTGGAACCCCATCAGTCATGGATAGTAGGAACCCCTTTAATCATGGATAGTTGGAACCCCTTTAATCATGGATAGTTGGAACCCCTTTGATCATGGATAGTTGGAACCCCTTTAATCATGGATAGTTGGAACCCCTTTAATCATGGATAGTTAGGACCCCTTTAACCATTCGTAGTTGGGAACCCTTTAACCATGGATAGTTTGGGCCCCTTTAACCATTGATAGTTGGGACCCCTTTAACCATGGAAAATTTGAACCGCTTTAACCATTGATAGTTAGGCCCCTTTAACCATTGATAGTTGGGAACCCTTTAACCATTGATAGTTGGGAACCCTTTAACCATTGATAGTTGGGGCCCCTTTAACCATTGATAGTTGGGAACCCTTTAACCATTGATAGTTGGGGCCCCTTTACCCATTGATAGTTGGGAACCCTTTAACTATTGATAGTTGGGAACCCTTTAACCATTGATAGTTGGGACCCCTTTAACCATTGATAGTTGGGAACCCTTTAACCATTGATAGTTGGGAACCCTTTAACCATTGATAGTTGGGAACCCTTTAACCATTGATAGTTGGGAACCCTTTAACCATTGATAGTTGGGAACCCTTTAACCATTGATAGTTGGGGCCCCTCTAACCATTGATAGTTGGGAACCCTTTAACCATTGATAGTTGGGAACCCTTTAACCATTGATAGTTGGGGCCCCTTTACCCATTGATAGTTGGGAACCCTTTAACTATTGATAGTTGGGAACCCTTTAACCATTGATAGTTGGGACCCCTTTAACCATTGATAGTTGGGAACCCTTTAACCATTGATAGTTGGGAACCCATTGAACCATTGATAGTTGGGAACCCTTTAACCATTGATAGTTGGGAACCCTTTAACCATTGATAGTTGGGAACCCTTTAACCATTGATAGTTGGGAACCCTTTAACCATTGATAGTTGGGAACCCTTTAACTTTGTATTGTTCTCTTATTGAAAATTTATTGATACCTTTTAAATCATTTCAAAAATATAATTAAATATAGTTGCCGTTCAGCACATTATTGTCATCATTGTCAACGTTTTACTCAAGCCCCCTGTTGAGTCAAGAATCGACATCACGACACTCGGGACTCTTCCCATGTACGCACCGTCATCATCTTCAGCAGCCAGCTGATCTCCCCTAGAGACTATTTAAGGGAGCTGAGATACCCCGCACCATCCAATGTTCACTTTGTGTCGGCGCTACGGTCATCACTATCAGGTGGCAGTCAATACTTGTTGGAGTAGTTGAAATCCTCTCCCCGCAAGTCATGGAGTGAACAACCATCCCTACACTTTGGACTATTCGTGACGTTGACACCCCTAGCGGGCAGGTCACATTTCAAATTTAAACCCGTCCAGTGGGTATATAGTCCCTCATATTGATGTATACCTCTATCTGGTGGAATAAACATTTCTAGACCCTCTAGTTGTTTTGAGAAGTCTACATTTTCAAACTGTGGGATAGATGTTCTCTGGAATAATATTCCGAAATTCCTGTAAGCCTTTTTTACTCCTTGGGCACTAATACAGGACTTCTTTTCTAGAGACGCCAAGCGAAATCTGGCGCGGTCATTCTTTGCCAGACCTCTGAGGTGTCGAGACGCATTTCAAATCTCTGATTAAACCTTGGCGCATTCAAAATACCAGTTTAATCTTTTAAGGATTCCTAAGCTTGGGTAAGTTGATTATAGTTTACGAGTACCATGAAATATGTCTCTATAAAGTTAGCCACTGCTGCAGGGAGGGAAGATTCAGCTGTGGGACCGCACAGAACTAGGCCGTTCTTGGTGTCCAGACACACAAGCCCCTAAAATCAGACCTTTCCCTTCGCAGGCCAATAGTTTGTGCTCTACATGACCCACACGATTATAAAGATATTAAACCCAGCAAGTTAATTATTCTCTAACAAGACAACCGAGTTTGTTTCGATTAGCAGACATATTAAACTGGGTCACACTTCAGCCAGCTAGGCGCTGTGACGTCAGAGGGTATTTTTAGCACAACACAGTGTGTGCGATGAGCAGACGGTGGATGGTATAAAATTTAGATGTGAGAGAGAGATGGGATGTATATCTACAAGTGCAGAGGTGGGTGTGGAGAGTTGATGGTCTATGTTTGAGAGAGTCTATCTGACTCCACTGTTGTACTTGTCTCCTTTCCTTGTTCCTGGCTGACCGACAGAGAGAAATTTGGAGGCTTCTGCTGTTTCATTACCCTAGAGCTGTCCTCTGACTGATTGCCAGGGGTGGAGGGTAAATAAATGAGCTGAGCATGCAAACTCTGAGATGATTACTAATTCTTAGTTCCTTCCTAATACAGGATGATAACTCCTTGGAGGCCACGCATTGAATCAGCAGTCTAGAAAGGCACCAACCACCAAATTGCCCACTACAACATCACCAACCACAAAATTTACCTACTACCAAACCATCACTATGGCAAACAGCAAGGTGGGAGCCAAAGAGTAGGCATCTGCTTACAGACAGCGCCATTGACATTCACACCAGTGTGCCTTCTTCAGGAGCGTGTTGGGTTCCAGTGGCTGAAAGGCTGTTGTTCCAGTCCATCAGGACCAACCTCGGTCCAGAACACCCTCTTCAGGAGCTTGTTCAGCTCAAATTTTGATCTATGTGTGACTGTGTCTGCCAGATCAACAACTGAAGTGAACTTTCTCAGAAGGCCAGCCTGTTCCAGTATCATGAACTGATAAGTTCAGTGACTTCAACCTGTAATAGGAACAGATAAGTAGTGAACTCTGTGGTCATGCCGTGTTCTTTATTTACAGGTCCACGCCAAATCACAATGATGATGTCAGGCTGCCTCTAGGAGATTCCTCAATGTCCGTCAAGAAAATTTCGGTGTTGATCTTGCAATATTCCAATGCTTTTTATCTTCCTTTGAGTCATATATCATGTTGATGTTGAATTTATTACAGTATTTCTAAGGTTTTACTATTGGCTGGAGTGTCACTCATTCATTGTTCTTAGCTGTCTAAAGTACATGTATGTTCAATTAATAATCTTCATCTGTGTAAACATGGCTGTGATAGTATACTATCATAGCCTGGGGGCTATCTTTTTATAGTAGTGGGAGTTCCAGCCAAGTGTGCCTAGGAGTATTAGATATTCTGTAGTGCCAGAACTTGAGTTGCCCTACTCCTGAAATAAGTTGAGCGTATTTTGGCCACGGGATATCCCTTAGACCAATACGAGCCGATGCTTCAACATTATTATTTCAGAGTGCTGTTGGTTCTTAAGGAGAAATCCTTAAATCAGGCACGCGACACGAGCGGTATGTGACACCGCAACAGCGACTGGTATCTCTTTGATTGCCCTGCCTCTCTTTTTGTCCTGGAAACCTTGATGCAGTTCATGACCCCGAGGATCGTCTGCCTTAGAAATAATTAGCCATACTTGTAAAATTGTAATCTCTCACCTAACAATACTGATGCTGGTCACATGACCAGATTGTAGTTTCCGATCTGGAAACGGGCACAACACTTGCCCTCACCCCACCCCCCCCCCAACCGACTAATCTGGGCTCTCCTTTAAATAACAGTCGCTAGTTCGACGTCGACTGCCGCTTAGACGGAGTTCACTCCCCTGGCTGCAGTACAATTACGGAGTGAACACGTCACAAATCAAAAAACAAAGTGAGGTCGACATGGCTGCTAGAGCTAGACCACGCGCTGCGACTGACAGTAGCGACCGCGGTCTTGCGACGCAAGACTCTCGTAGACCACGCGCTGCGACTGACATCAGAGATCGCGTTCTTGCGACGCAAGACTCTTGTAGACCACGCGCTGCGACTCAAATTAGCGACCGAGTTCTTCCGACGCAAGACTTAGTGACCGTAGATGTGAGACCTGCGGATCTGTATGTCGTAATGAGCGATAAGCTTCCGTCGTTTCCGTGATCTGTTACCCTAGCCCTACCCCTAACCCTAACCTCACCCCAAACCCTAACCCTACCCCTACCCCTAACCATAACCCTACCCCTAACACTAACCCAAACCCTAACCCTAACCCTACCCCTAACCCTACCCTACCCCAAATCCTAACCCACACCCTAAGCCTAACCCTAGGATGACAGGTAACTATATCATTTGTTTCATTCCCTGTTTTCAAGTCCGTAATTGCACTGCAGCCAGGGGAGTGAACTCCGACTAAGCGGTCGTCGCCTTCCAGCTAGCGACCGTTATTTAAAGGAGAGCCCTAATCTGTACTATACACTATGTGGTAAATACTGATATTTTATGGACACTTTCTGGTGAAGACCGATATTTGTGTGTGTGTGTTTAAATCTAGGAAAGCTCTTGTACCAGGAAGACAAGGCTGTCAGAACGATGTTGATCGAATACCCGTCAAGTCCCGACTGAGCTATTAAAAACGTGGGACTAGAACTATACGAATGATGCGCAGAAAGGTTGAAAGGGATCTGGGTTCTTGATGTTGTGACAGGAGAGCAGGTCATGTGCCAGCAGTTGTGGCTACATCATGAGCTAGTCTGTGGCTGCATCATCAGCTAGTCTATGGCTACATCATCAGCTAGTCTATGGCTACATCATCAGCTAGTCTATGGCTACATCATCAGCTAGTCTATGGCTGCATCATCAGCTAGTCTATGGCTGCATCATCAGCTAGTCTATGGCTGCATCATCAGCTAGTCTATGGCTGCATCATCAGCTAGTCTATGGCTACATCATCAGCTAGTCTATGGCTACATCATCAGCTAGTCTATGGCTACATCATCAGCTAGTCTATGGCTACATCATCAGCTAGTCTATGGCTGCATCATCAGCTAGTCTATGGCTGCATCATCAGCTAGTCTATGGCTACATCATCAGCTAGTCTATGGCTGCATCATCAGCTAGTCTATGGCTGCATCATCAACTAGTCTATGGCTGCATCGTCAGCTAGTCTATGGCTACATCATCAGCTAGTCTATGGCTGCATCATCAACTAGTCTATGGCTCCATCATCAGCTAGTCTATGGCTGCATCTTTAACTAGTCTATGGCTACATCATCAGCTAGTCTATGGCTACATCATCAGCTAGTCTATGGCTACATCATCAGCTAGTCTATGGCTACATTATCAGCTAGTCTATGGTTGCATCATCAGCTAGTCTATGGCTGCATCATCAGCTAGTCTGTGGCTGAATCATCAACTAGTCTATGGCTGCATCATCAGCTAGTCTATGGCTGCATCGTCAGCTAGTCTATGGCTGCATCATCAGCTAGTCTATGGCTGAATCATCAACTAGTCTATGGCTGCGTCCGCTTTTGTTACGTGCTAGTCAGACACACGCCAAGGAGATACCTCAATTGAGCGAGAATTGCATCATTGAAAAGTGTTGTACATCCTGAGCAAGTCGCATACATATATATCAAACGCTATATTGTAATTGAACCCTACGACTTGCTCAGAATCTACAAAACCTTTCAATGATGTAGCAAAAGCGGATATAAAGGTTCCTTTTTTGACTTCCTCAGGCGTATTGGGCATTTAGGGTAAGACCTATATTTTATAGACTAACCGTCACTTGGTGGGTGATGTAGTCGACATCATGATGACAGCCTTTACTTCCCAGGCTTATACCTAGTACCCACTCAAGGCTGGGTAGGTCTGGAAGCCAAGGTTTTTTCCGTGACCTAACGTCTAGCCACTACAACACGGCGTCACCCATTACTTTTGTTCCTATTGCTTGTGCGGTAGTGTCGCAGAGATGAATTAGTTGCCGGTTCTTCTCTGTTGCTAGTTATAAAGCCTGTGTTGCTGTCTACTTGGCCTGATCGGTCCTGTTTCAACACTGCCCGGTGAAGTGACCTGGAAACCAGTGACGGTTTTACGTAGAGAATACAGCATAGGGTCTCCCAATCTGCAGCGGCGTGACATGTATATTTTGTGTCAGAAATGAAGTTGTCTTTTCATAGTTTTCTTATAATATATTTGGAATGAGCCGAAAGTAGCTTTGTCTTAGGAGAATTAATGATTTTTGCCTATGGGAAATTAGGAAACAAATGTTTTTTGTTCTAAGAGCACCTTAACAAGGATAATATAATTTTGTGTGTGTGTGTGTGTGTGTGTGTGTGTGTGTGCAAACACACAGTTTAGTATTTCTGTTAATAAAAATTAAACGACAATATATTTCTATTACACATATATTTAACGGGCGTATAATTGTTTTTTCGTCTGAGATGAACTGGTTTTGTCTAAAACAATATGGGCCACAGGGCTTATAAAAGCATAGTGCCTTATCTTCTAAATCCGGCGCTGCTGAAAACGACTAGTTAAGCTAACTACTACATGATGGACTATCAGCTGTGAGAGGATTGACGGTGGATTGCCGCAGTACATGTTGTAGCATGTCAAGAGAGATGATTGACGATGGATTGCCACAGTACATGTTGTAGCATGCCAAGAGAGATGATTGACGATGGATTGCCACAGTACATGTTGTAGCATGCCAAGAGAGATGATTGACGGTGGACTGCCACAGTACATGTTGTAGCATGTCAAGAGAGATGATTGACGATGGATTGCCACAGTACATGTTGTAGCATGCCAAGAGAGATGATTGACGATGGATTGCCACAGTACATGTTGTAGCATGCCAAGAGAGATGATTGACGGTGGACTGCCACAGTACATGTTGTAGCATGTTAACAGAAACTCACCACTTGTCTCTTGGATGTAACATCAACCCTTCGATGAACTAACAAACAATACAGTACACTGATTCACCACAAACACCAACTGACTTTCCCGAAGGTGGGGCATTGAAGTTTTTGTCTTCACTTGTAGCTCTCGTGCGATGGTTTCCCATCTTCTGTTTCTGTGGATCATAAAGTTTATGATGTTTCTGAAATTGCATGTTACAGAATAACTGTGTCAATACACTGACCTATATCATTTTGTATACATTTTAAAACACAACCAATGAGCAGACGAGTTGAGTTCTATCTAAGGGCAGAAGAAATGTTTGATAATTTGTTTAAGAATGGGGGGGGGGGGGGGGGGGGTGGGGTCCGTTAAAAAAATTACTTGTACAGAAAACATTAATAAGGCAAGTCTTATGAAAAAAAAAAAAGTTAGATACAATAAAGATTTTCGGTAAGTTATAGGTAGAACTGAAGTCGAATTTTACTGACAACATGTAAAGTTGATTGGAAATAAAACATCAAGTAAAATATAATGACATAACTATGTACATTATTTGGCAACATAGGATAACAGAAACAGCCACACAGATCTGATCCAAGACTGGTAATCGTTTCGAATAAGCGTCACTCACGTGTATCGGTATGGTCCATTATGATGATGAATAAAAGGCTGAAAGATGATATGCCCACCAAACATCAAGTGTATACACGACACTAAATAAACAATAATATAAACATAGACGGAGTTCCCAAGACTGTGACCGAGGTTCAAGGACATTTGTTCACTTAGTCAAAGGGAGATAATGGAGAAAAACTTGAATGGGTCCCTATATTTGCAAAATAAAGAGTTACGGTAACGCAATGATTAGCACCTCTGTATACATGCGACAGTCTTGTACTCGCCACTTACTCTCCCCACCCCCTCCCCGTACCTGGTAGCTTAACACTCTAAGCTCTCCTAACTATCAACAGAAATTCTGTTTTTATGTATTCGTTTAACAATTTCAAAGTTTTTCAAGTTTATTATCAGATTTGTTTGCCATCATCATCGGCATCACGGCGGCATCAGCAGCTTCGGCTCGACCTTATCAGCCAATCATCAGATAGTATTGATACCTGCACAATACAGTATATGCTGGTCCCTTGGAGGATAGGCAGAGCGAGAGGACTTCTCCGCAATAGTCACCAGATATTGATACCGGCGCAATACAGTACATGCTGGTCCCTTTGAGGATAGGCATAGCGAGAGGACTTCTCCGCAATTGTCATCAGATAAGACTGAAACCTACATAACACAATACAAAGCATTAGCCAGAGCGAGAGGCCTTCTCCGCAAGCACCATGTCTCGGAGAAACAAACCTAACGGAAATCGCAACGGACAGAGGAAACAACCCACTGACAGATCTACCCGATCTAACTCGGAGGCCAGGAAGACGCAGACAGTTACTACCGAACCACAGGAAGACGCCCCGACTACCAGTGAGGCCCTGAGTGACGTCCCAGCGTCACCTGAACCAACACAGCCAAGTCCACAAACATCTCCAGATCGACGAAAGACAGGCAGCTATGAATTTCCTGCCACAATATTTCTACGACAGACCAGCTCGGGCCGGACAGCAATCACTTCACTGGCAACGCTAACATTGATCAATATGTTGGAGATCATATTAGGCAAGAGGGCAATCGCAAAGATTAGGAGAACTCGAGAAGGAGTGATAGCCTCAATAAACAGAACCAATCGCACCTCAGACATGCTGGATGACATCCAACACGACGGCAAGAAAGAACTCCGACTATCCAAGGAGATAACTGTGACGGCTACAATCTTCCAGAATGTAAGACGCTGGCTGATCCGAAGAGTCAACCTGCAATGGAGCAACGAAGAAATTCTGCAACAAATAAGGAAAGACAACCCCAATGTCAACATCAACCAAGCAGAGAGACTGGGCTCAAAACGGAATCCATTGCCAGTGGCGGTGATAACATCGGAAGGAGAACACATCCCGGATAAAGTCTACCTAGATCAAAGAATGCAAAGACCAGAGCAATACGTGCCACAGGTGATCCAGTGCTCTCGTTGCCAAAAAGCATGGCACTCCCGGGCCACTTGTGTGAACGAACATGAAGTCTGCCGATACTGTTCACAACCCCATGCTTTCAACAATTGCCCGCTGGCAAAGCTGGACACAGACTTTAGGTCTCCCAATACGAACAGGAAGTGCGCCAACTGCTACGGCCAACACAGCACCAGGTACCTGGGATGCCCTTATCTTCAACAATGCAGAGAAATAGCAACCATGGCCATACGGGAAAAGATTCCATACCATGAGGCCCGCAGAAGACACGAAGCAACTCAAGGCATAACTGCAGCCATTACCACCAAATTGAGCAACGAGGTGGCTCAACTCAAAAGTGACATCCAAGCTCTCAGAGACGAGAAAGACGCAACCAAATCCCAACGAGATGAAGACAGAGATGAAATAACAGGCCTGAGAGCTATAATGCAGGCGACTCTTGACACCCAGAAACGGATGACAGCAGAGATGACGAAATTCAAGGAGGACATCATGAATGCACTGGCCACTATCCAGACACAAAAGGAACAACCAACTAAAGCAAGGGAAGACGAGGCGGGCTTCAATGATCTGCGGGATAACCAACAACTTCTCGCGAAAGAAGTCGCAATGATCAAGAAGGCACTAGCTGAAACAGAGGAGAAGTTAAGAAGAGCATACGAAGAAAACAACAGACTTAATAAGGAACTGCAAGCAACCAACAGAGTGATGGAAGAAAGAGAGAAAGCACGGAAAGAGGCAACAAGAAGGCAGCAAATACAGGGAGCCGAGACCCAGAAAAAGCCACATCAAACACCAGATAAGAAAACTACAACGACGCCGATGAAACAGTTTCCGTTGGCAACAGTTGACCAAATTAACCAACGCATCATGGAGATGGAGGACCCGAACTTCTATAACTCAGAACTGCAGGATGATGATGTTTTTTGGTCATCACCAGAGGAACCATATCGACAGCCAAAATTTGAAGTCAAACGAGGTCGACACCGTTACCCCAAACACTAATACCAGATACGACACAACCAAGGCCAAATTACCGAAACCCTATGTAGGAGCAGTACTTTACAACAAGGATACGAGAAAATCACCAAATAATACCAGACCTCACCAGTATTGTCATCAGTACCTGCCCAAGTCAATCGACCGCCGGTCCTTATTAGGATAGGCAATTTACGTCAAACAGCCAAGGAATACCACAATAAATCGATTCAACATCCAATCATCTTGAGCACAGCACAGGGTCAGCCAAATTACGAAGGCAACAGCAAGAGCGGAAACCACAACAAATAGAAAGCAACAATATTGAACACAATCCAAAATCAAATGAGATCATGACCAGAAAACGTCACCACAAATATAGCTGAAAGGAAAGTGAGCAGAAATGTGAGCGGACCTAGCTGAAAGTGGTCAACGAAAGAGAATTTGAATTTGAATTTGCCATCATCATTATTATTATTACAAAATGTTGCTATCCTTCCACAATTGATACCATCTAGGACGCAATTTGTCGTTATTTTGAAGACACCCCCTAGCCTTTGACAGGGGCCGCAATAAAGCCTAAAGGTTGAACGCGGTTTCTGGGACCCTGGAGTGCCTGCTGCAACGGAAGACTGATCATGCATGTGAATGCTCAATGTGCAGTGATGTCGCTTGTGACAACATAACACCACATAACCACCCAATGTACACCGCTGTATATTCTGCGCTGGCATGATATTAATCTCCGTGTGTCCCCACCGCCAGTTTAAATGTCAAAATATACGGCTTCACCAAATGGCTACAACACAAAGCCGTGGGGTGTGACCCTTACAGATGGAGGAGTTCAACCGCCAGTCATTCAACCACAAGGTAAGCTATGACACAACCGGACTAAATAGCGAACTTCTATCTGATGATGCGCTGCCACTTGCGAGACATCTAGAAAAAGGTCAGCTGAACAGCGAAGACAAGCTAGAAACACCCGTATAACTGGCCCTTGACCCACAGACACTGTTCCCTGTCCTCACTGACCGAGGATTTAAATCAGAGGTTCTCAACCTACCAGTCGCGACCCTTTTTTTCCACAAGGGTCTCCTTTAACCATCGGAATATAAATATTTATTGATATTTATACATTACTGATGATGGACGAGCAACAACAAGCTGTGTCATGATACTTACAGGTGCTGTAGACTGGTGTCTTCGTGACTTCAGTTCTTCAGAGACAGTCCTAGCTGTGTTAGTTGCGGACCTGAGAATACTGGTGGCTTGACGCTGATTCGTGCTTCTGTTACTGATGGAACAGTTGGTCGCCGGGGACATATGAGGGAACTGATTGTCTCTTATAGACTGAATAAGGTTATCTTTATCTGGTCCTGCGAATTTGACAATTCTTAATCTGTGCTGTTGAATTTCGTCAATTTTAAGTTTGTTCAGGGGCAGACCATCAGGATGTCGACTGTAGGTCACTGAAGAACTGAGGTTACGTCTCAGGTCTAACTTAGTTTCTTCGTGTGCTATCAATTCCTCGAGAGCAGGTGTAATTCTATTGCAGCTGTTGCCTCTAATTGTGGTTCTATTGCCGGACATTGACGTCTCAGACACTTGTGAGCTGAGTTCTGTTTCTTGTTTTGTCTCGCCACTGTCCCGTGGATACACAGTCAACGACCCGGATATTGTCTCGAGACTGCTGCAGTCATCACTGTTGCCGGTGCCAAACTCTAAGTCATCTGACATTTGGCATTTGTTGTCATCATGACTTGCCAACTGACTGACGGTGCATTGATTTGCTGGCATTGTTCTTTTCCTGTGTAGCGTCACATCAGCTGCTCCAATGTCCTGATTTCTGTTTGGCACGTTTGGTTGTGGCGGGTCATAGAACCGGCAACTGGCGACGTAGAGGCACACTTGATCATACAGATTATAACCAAGTCTGGAGTCAGACGATAGACAGCTCGTGTTCAGTTTGTCCGCAAGCTGGCGCCCATCGCGAAAAGACGACACACGCCCCGGCTGGTAGTCACTGTCTTGGTAAGTCTTTTCCTTGACTGCCATGTTGATGTTGTTGTTGTTGTTGTTTGCGTTGATGTTGATCGTATCGATGATACTCTCTGTGTTGCGATTCTTGACTGTATTACTATCGACAGTGACTTCTGTCTCTATATTCACTAAGTCAGGCGATGAACGTTTCCTGACTGCGTTGATCGTACTGGTATTGTCAGGTCGTCTGACGGCGTTACGGGATACATAGGTCAAGAGGTTTCCATGCAGGCAAGGTTGATACTTCTGCTGAGGACCTAGCCTGATCAGGTCGAATTGCTGTTCTTCTACTGTGTTGTCTTTCTGCAGAAACAAAGATCACAATGCAGACACAAAGCCATAATGTGTCAGGAAATGTTTTCTTTGCTAAATTCGGTCAAAAGTGATTACCCCTTACCCCAACTGCGGGTTACCTACCCTTGGCTGGTTTGGCCATTATGGGTGGCCTAATTATACATTCGTTAGAAGTTGAACGGGGTATCTGGGATCTGCTTTGCTGGTCTGCCATCCAGGCTATGATTCTTTAATGTAAGGATGGTATGCTAGACATTTAGATGGCAGGCCGGAGGGCAAAGACAGTTCGATCGAAATATCAGCAAATCGGGCTACAAAGACAAAGCATTGTCAAGAACACGTCTGAAGACGATGGTGAACACGTCTGAAGACAATGGTGAACACGTCTGAAGACGATGGTGAACACGTCTGAAGACGATGGTGAACACGTCTGAAGATTGTGGTACTTTTCTATTTACCTGCCATTGTATGTTTTTACTTCAGCTGTTCAACCAGGTAGGTTTGTACACAACCTTGTCTCCAAATCATCTACTCCTACCCACATACGTCACCAACCATCTGCACCAACCAGCACTGTACAGCTATGCAGAGTTAACTTGGTCGCATCTCCTCCTGGTGTGCAGGTTCTTATGCTCATGTCAACCCTTCGAAGGCCTTAGTAACGTGGTTCTCCTTGAACACGCATATAGTGAAGGCAGACTTACCAGCAGTGGAAAGCAGTTAGGACATTTTGACGAGAACAAATCTGATGACGTACCTCAGAGTGAGGTTCGAGCCGATCCTTCAAAGAACATGTTGACCATGTCATAACAAAGGCCTGTCAGCAATGCGGGTTCTGGCTGCTGCTAACACTGAGCAGAGACTGCTTGTGCTTCTGTTCCAGGGACTTGTACTTTCTCCAATCGAATATGCTCTTGCTATCCTCAGACTGAAAGACTTGAAAAGGCGCAAAATGAAGCAATGCGCATTATTCTGGAGACACCTCTTGTGTAGCAAAGATGTACCTTTTTGACCATGAACTACAGGATCAAGATCTGGAGGGCTCGTGCAGACCTCAAGATAAGCTCAGATCTGAAGCACCCCTTGTAAAACATGCTCTTCAAGAAAAAGGGGAAAAGGCTTTAAATGGACAAATCATGATTGGGTAGGGCAGATGATGACATTATACAGGTTTGCAGCCTTACAGACATCCATCCAGGTGAGGAGTGGATGCCAGCGTCTAAAGCGCCTAATCTCACATTCTCCTGTGTCGTGACGCTCGATATGAGTTTGCGGGAGCAGAATCCAGCTGCTGTCAATGCCGAGGTATGCGCGCTTTTTAGTTGAGATAGATGTAGTATACGTTATACGATAACATAAGAGTGCATGGGAATTTACAACTCGCTCTTCAGGCAGAACAGTTCAAGAAGCGGTGCCTTTTCCATGGCTACCGGCAGCATGACGATGGAGGTGATGGCGGTGACACAAACTTTCATGTGGCTAGAATCACACAACTATTCCCGTAAGTGTGCTAAGTGATTCTTTGAGCATGATCCGGTGGTTCGAGGCACGCTGGCTACGCAGACAGTGGTTTGAGTCATTGCAAAAAATCTCCTGTGTGTGCAGTTACTTTCATATTCGTCCTAGGACATGCAGGCGTTGTTGGTAATGAGGGAGCTGATAGACTGTCAGGTGCTGCATTAGCTGAAGATAGCATGGATCAGGCAGACATTGTCATTTCCCTTAGAGAGATAGCGCATAGCAACATGTCTACATTACTGCTAAGAATACGAAAATAGGGGAGTCAAGACCGACAAAGCCAAGCATGAGAAGCACACCGGACGCACACAAAGTCTTGTTAACCAACATATGAATGGCACTATTGACCACACGACGCTGATGAATATGTTGAGAGGGAGATTCTGAGCGCCTATGGATGTTTCCGGAGTGCTGTGAAGATAATCTTATAACTGTACAGCATTGAAACATTAAATTCCCAAACTGGTGTTCTGTCCAGATATTTCCTTCTCCCCACCCTTCTACCTGCTGGTGTACTTGGTTTTGGTGGTAAAGTGATCCATGACAATCTAGATGTTATCACAGCTCTTCGGGAGCGAGCCAAAAATGCAGTGGCACAAACAGATCATCGCGGTCTGAAGAGATTGCTGCAGCGATGTGTGATCTGAGGTTCTGGTCCTCACACAGCATACAGGGGTCAGTCAAGACGGACCAGCAATCAGAGGTTCTGGTCGTCACTCAGCATACAGGGGTCAGTCAAGACGGACCAGCAATCAGAGGTTCTGGTCGTCACTCAGCATACAGGGGTCAGTCAAGACGGACCAGCAGTCAGGCAATCAAAGTTTCTGGTCGTCACTCAGCTTACAGGGGACTGGCAAGACGGACCAGCAATTAAAGTTTCTGGTCGTCACTCAGCATACAGGGGTCAGTCAAGACGGACCAGCAGTCAGGCAATCAAAGTTTCTGGTCGTCACTCAGCATACAGGGGTCAGTCAAGACGGACCAGCAGTCAGGCAATCAAAGTTTCTGGTCGTCACTCAGCTTACAGGGGACAGGCAAGACGGACCAGCAATTAAAGTTTCTGGTCGTCACTCAGCATACAGGGGTCAGTCAAGACGGACCAGCAGTCAGGCAATCAAAGTTTCTGGTCGTCACTCAGCTTACAGGGGACTGGCAAGACGGACCAGCAATTAAAGTTTCTGGCCGTCACTCAGCATACAGGGGTCAGTCAAGACGGACCAGCAGTCAGGCAATCAAAGTTTCTGGTCGTCACTCAGCATACAGGGGTCAGTCAAGACGGACCAGCAGTCAGGCAATCAAAGTTTCTGGTCGTCACTCAGCTTACAGGGGACTGGCAAGACGGACCAGCAATTAAAGTTTCTGGCCGTCACTCAGCATACAGGGGTCAGTCAAGACGGACCAGCAGTCAGGCAATCAAAGTTTCTGGTCGTCACTCAGCATACAGGGGTCAGACACTACGGACCAGCAATTAAAGTTTCTGGCCGTCACTCAGCTTACAGGGGACATGCAAGACGGACCAGCAATCAGGCAACTACTAGGGTTATTGAAACTGGAACTCTACAATGGGAGTGGGAGATGAGGTCGGAACGGATTTATTCTGGAGAAAAACAAAGATTGAACCCACTGCGCCTTATGAGTGTGTCGGAAAAAGGCGAAATAATTAGATGTTTCTTTCAAAGTCGGTTTTCACCTGCATGACAGGCAATCAACTAAGAGTATGGCCTGCATACAAGTAAGCCATATTCGATTTGTAAAATAGATATTCACACAAAACAGAAGTTAAATAACAAGATCAAAGTCTTGAAGTGGACAAACAATAATAAATTTTCCCCTGAGATCACAGCAGGTCAACGTGGAGAAGAAGAAGAGGAGGAGGAGGAGGAGAAGAAGAAGAAGAAGAATAAGAAGAAGAAGAAGAAGAAGAAAAAAAAAAAAGAAGAAGAAGAAGAAGAAGAAGAAGAAGAAGAAGAAGAAGAAGAAGAAGAAGAAGAAGAAGAAGAAGAAGAAGAAGAAGAAGAAGAAGAAGAAAAAGAAGAAGAAGAAGAAAAGAAACACTTACTTCTTGGAGGACAGATTTCTGGCAGACGGCACTGCTTTTGCTGTCTTCTGTTTGTTGGTTGACATTCTTGTCACATGCAAGGCATCTGGGCAACTGCAGAATAGGCGAAACAGAACAAGTTGCTCAGGACGCATTGTCACACTTTCAACACATTTGGAGACATTGGAAGTTATGGCTAGTTCTCAGCAAGGATTTTAACTTTTGAATCTAGATCAGACCAAGTGTTGCTTGTTTAGGGATTTCATGCGTTGTAGTCCAAGAAGTTGGAATGTAGTGCAATTAAGGGTTCATTGCAGGCATGTCAGCATGTGGAGGAAGTCCGGTTTATTGATAATGGACGCCCGAGTGCTATGGTGTCTTTTTCTTTGCGTTCAGTTTCATAAGCTCAGATCAGACCATCAGGTGGGTAGCATGATGTCAATTGCCGACCTCAGTCGAGCATAAATGTTGATCAGTCGCAGCCTCGTTTGTGTCAATCATTTGTTGCTCGACTAGAACAACAATCTTTGGAGGTATTCGAGTTTAGAGATTACCAGCCAAGCTGACCCTATCCTGACGAATTCATATAGAAACAAAGTTAGCGCACTGTGCTGAAATTCTTCTTCTGTGATCTTTTGGAAACTTTTGGAAGCACATCTATAGATCGTGTGTATGCAATACAAGTGTTACTCCAGGGACCAGACACTCATGTCAGCATTAGAGTGGGCTACACAATATGACAAGCATTTACAGATCGACACAATACTTTGTGTTATGTCTTATTCTACTTTTGCCCTACTGCTCATGCCACGATACGTCAGAGATAGGTGTTAGATGTAGTTTCTTGTCTATTGCTCAATGCATAGCTTCTGTTAATATTATATTGTGTTTTTGTAGTGTCTCTTTTACTTCCTCCACCCATATTTGTCATGGTCGACCTCTTGACCTGTAGCCTGCTGTTCTCATGTAGCTCGCTGTAACTGCCGGCTGACTTTGTTCTATTCTGACCAGATGACCACAAGTGATGTTACGTCATGTTATTTGCTTCACAGTGACGCCACTGCACATCGGCAATCTCCTTGTGTGCCTCAGTCTTCTGATGCAGCTGCCTCAGCAAGGTACCTCTCTATTTGTTGTGTTAATTGTATCCATTGTACCCTTCCACGACGGCATTGCATGATGCTGAATTAATTCCCACCCCACCCCCCGCGCCATGGATGAGAATCAAATCATAGAAACCCCCAGCAACTATGTAACACAATGACATTGGGACACCCTGCAGTTACCGATTGCTCCTATACCAAACAGTAGTCTGATAGAGTGTAACAAACAGTAGTCTGAGAGAGTGTAACAAACAGTAGTCTGAGAGAGTGTAACAAACAGCAGTCTGAGAGAGTGTAACAAACAGTAGTCTTAGAGCGTGTATCAAACAGCAGTCAGAGAGAGTGTAACAAACAGTAGTCTTAGAGCGTGTAACAAACAGCAGTCAGAGAGAGTGTAACAAACAGCAGTCAGAGAGAGTGTAACAAACAGTAGTCTTAGAGCGTGTAACAAACAGCAATATGATTTGATTTGATTCAACAACCGACATCACAGCACTCAGGGCATTCCAATAACATAAAATACAAAACATAACAGCAATATGAGAAAGTGTAAAAAACAGCAGTCTGAGAAATTGTAACAAACAGGAGTCTGAAAGAATGTAACAAACGGCTGTCTGAGAGAGGGAAACAAACAGCAGTCTGGGAGAGTGTAACAAACAGCAGTCTGAAAGAATGTAACCAACAGCGGTCTGGGAGAGTGTACAAAGCGAGCTATGGAGAAAGGGTTCATTGCAGTCGACTGTTACTGCAAAGATTGAATGATTTATCCTCTCTGGGTGGTCAGATCAGAAGTATGTAAACACTTACAGTCTTGGCCCAAAGTTGCTCCGCAGGGTGGTTATAGTGACAAAATGGACACCACTGGAGCATGGGATCCTTGAAGTCGTTAAAGTAACGCCCTGGCTCCACTTTGCAACCGTAGCAGCACCGGCATTTGTTGCTGAAATGGTTTGATAGCATTAGTAAACGCAGTTTATATTAGTGGTAGCAGCAGTTGTACTGACAGTAACTGCCGAAGTGAAAGAAATTGAAGCAGCAGACGATGGTGATACAGACAGTATTAATTGTTATAGTTGTAGCAGAAAAGAGGATTTCAATTAATGTAATTAAAGCAATTGTAGTAGTAACAGTAACAGCAGCAACATCAATAGTAGCAGTAGTGGAAGTGGTAATATTAGTAGAAATAACAGAAGTTGTAGTAATATCAACAGTAGAAGTTGTAGTTTACGCATTAGTATTTGTACGTAGTGTGGCGTCCGTTGCCTAGACGTTGCGAGTCCGACTCGTAATTGCAACGTACCGCAATCGAAACTCACTGCTGCCTGGGTGGATTTTTATCATTGTACGGGGCGTTGCAGTTCGACCCAGCCTAAAATTGATAACAGAATGTATGTCCAGGGGAAGTAAAAACGGCCGGCGTAATGCTGACCACATTACCCACCTAGTGCCGATTGGTCTGTAAAAATATTGGTGCTCTTTCCATATACCCGATGCGCCTAAGGCGTGAAAAGGGATCTCTACTTTTTTTTACTCTATTTATCTTTAGTAGTATTGGCAATACTAGAAGCAAAAGTAGTAATATTAGTAGCAGTGTTATTAGTGGTCGTAGAAGTAGTACTACTAGTCGTTTTAATAATAATAATAGTAGTAGTAGTAACCGTTGCAGCAGGAATTATAGCAGTGGTAGCAATAGGTAGTAGTAGTAACCGTTGCAACAGCAATAATAGCAGTGGTAGCAATAGGTAGTAGTAGTAACCGTTGCAGCAGCAATAATAGCAGTGGTAGCAATAGGCAGTAGTAGTAACCGTTGCAGCAGCAATAATAGCAGTGGTAGCAATAGGTAGTAGTAGTAACCGTTGCAGCAGCAATAATAGCAGTGGTAGCAATAGGTAGTAGTAGTAACCGTTGCAGCAGCAATAATAGCAGTGGTAGCAATAGGTAGTAGTAGTAACCGTTGCAACAGCAATAAAAGCAGTGGTAGCAATAGGTAGTAGTAGTAACCGTTGCAGCAGCAATAATAGCAGTGGTAGCAATAGGTAGTAGTAGTAACCGTTGCAACAGCAATAATAGCAGTGGTAGCAATAGGTAGTAGTAGTAACCGTTGCAGCAGCAATAATAGCAGTGGTAGCAATAGGTAGTAGTAGTAACCGTTGCAGCAGCAATAATAGCAGTGGTAGCAATAGGTAGTAGTAGTAACCGTTGCAACAGCAATAATAGCAGTGGTAGCAATAGGTAGTAGTAGTAACCGTTGCAGCAGCAATAATAGCAGTGGTAGCAATAGGTAGTAGTAGTAACCGTTGCAGCAGCAATAATAGCAGTGGTAGCAATAGGTAGTAGTAGTAACCGTTGCAACAGCAATAATAGCAGTGGTAGCAATAGGTAGTAGTAGTAACCGTTGCAGCAGCAATAATAGCAGTGGTAGCAATAGGTAGTAGTAGTAATAACAGGACCAGTAGTAATACCAGCAGCAGTAGTAGTGTTAGTGGTAGTATTAGTATACATCGTAGCAGCTGTATGTTTTAGTACTGGGCACTACTAGTTTGTAGCAATATTAGTAGTAGTATATTTAGCGGTAGTGGTAGTAGTATAAGTACTAGTATTTTTAGTGGTAGTAGTAATAGTAGTAGTAGTAGTTGTTGTTTTAGCAGTAGTTTTTGTTGTGATATGTGTAAATTATTGGAAATTAGGTCCTACCAATAACAGAAACATAAACATGCGTATCACAATCAAGTAATTCACCTACTGTTGAGATGCCGGAGCCTCTTGTGTGTCGCCTTTGTTTCTGATTGCCTGACATAAAAGAAATTAGTTCTGTGTTAGACGCAACACATTATGTGAAGCGAGCTAACTGCTAGCAAGCCTAGAGACGAATATTATGTTATTAAACTCTTCCAAGTTCGACTTCAGCATGGATATAACAACAACAACAATATCAACAACATCTTCAGCCTCTGACAGGATTCATCATCATCAATATTGCATGACCATGTGTGTCGTTGGGTCACCAGTCGCTGTTGACTGTCTGTTCGGCTTCCACCAACTTTGACGTCAGATACGATGGACTTCTGGTTGCATGTCTAAGGTCTGTTAAGCCAGTCCAGTTCTGTACCCATGTTCTTTCTTGATCTCACGGGAACTGCATGGTCTCGAGGCATGGCAAACAAAAAATCCCTTGGTGGTTGGAAATCGAAAAAAGAGTAGGCTAACGGCGCTGCCCGGGCACAATTTGGAGTTAAACATTTACCCAAATTATTTCAGGATCCTCGCGAGTGCTACGGCGTTCGTTCACTGCTCAAAGATTAGTCGGACTCAGGCTTGAATCGGAAGTAGAACGGAGCACTTATGGGTTATTACTATTGTGCAATAATATTGACCTGTCTTCTAAACCAAAACCTTTCTTGGTCTCTCTCTTCTCCACTTTCTCTCCCCTCTAGCTTTGTTTTTAAGAGACCGTTAGATGTTACTACATGTCCTTAACATTGTATTTTCTGCCTTTCCTGATATTATTCTACTGACTTATTGCAGTAGAAAAGCCTAACTGAAAGAGGCAGTCCGCGTTCTTCTGTCATGTCATGATAAGAGAGGTATTTGTGAACCCTGTGAAGACAGGAACGAGCAACGGTAGAGAAGAGGCAGAAGCAGACCAAAAGAGATGATCCATGACGGTCTGGAGTGATGGCATGGGGGAATATCGTCGATGAAAGTGATTTAAAATACCAAGGAACGAGATCTGTGAAGAGACATTTGTTCCTAAGCTACTAGACAGGGCACATGATGATGATGGAAACAGCTTTAAGATCGTTCTGGTCGAGGAAGTGATTGCGTGTGTTTTGATGTTGTTATTTTTTAGTGTGATTCTGAGCTATGCTAGGCGTGACATAATGTGAAGAACTAGTGATTAGACAGAATGAGACTTACAATGATACACAAGTATTCGTGCAAAATAACTCATGACGTGAGACTCCAGTGATCAAACAATATAACGTGTCACATTTATGTGGATAAAATACGGAGATTTGACATGCAGCCAGGCTCGAACAATATAACGTGACACATCTGTGTGGATATAATAGGGAGATCAGACAGACACCCAGACTTGAACAGTATAACGTGACACATCTGTGTGGATATAATAGGGAGATCTGCCAGACACCCAGGCTTGAACAGTATAACGTGACACACTTGTGTGGATATAATAGGGAGATCTGACAGACACCCAGGCTCGAACAATATAACGTGACACATTTGTGTGGATATAATAGGGAGATCTGACATACACCCAGGCTCGAACAATATAACGTGACACATTTGTGTGGATATAATAGGGAGATCTGCCAGACACCCAGGCTTGAACAGTATAACGTGACACATTTGTGTGGATATAATAGGGAGATCTGACAGACACCCAGGCTCGAACAATATAACGTTACACATCTGTGTGGATATAATACGGAGATCTGACAAACACCCAGGCTCGAACAATATAACGTGACACATCTGTGTGGATATAATAGGGAGATCTGACAGACACCCAGGCTCGAACAATATAACGTGACACATTTGTGTGGATATAATAGGGAGATCTGACAGACACCCAGGCTTGAACAGTATAACGTGACACATCTGTGTGGATATAATAAGGAGATCTGACAGACACCCAGACTCGAACAATTTAACGTGACACATCTGTGTGGATATAATAGGGAGATCTGACAGACACCCAGGCTTGAACAATATAACGTGACACATTTGTGTGGATATAATAGGGAGATCTGACAGACACCCAGGCTTGAACAATATAACTGTCACGACAACATAACTGACGGGGACATGACGCAACAGTATAACCCTGACCAGCACAAGGAGAACAGCTATCACTGAGAGGACGCCTGTGATGGACACGAAGAAGAGGACCAGAGCTTTTACTCGACGATCGGATTCTTTATTCATAACGCTGATCTCTGCCTGGGACAGCTGGACATTCGTGCTTGTTGCAGGCAGGGTCTTCATCGTTACTGTTATTTTTATGGAGGAGAAAATTAACGCATAAAGCTTCTGTTGATGCTTTTAATGACTTAACTTATGTTGTTTTTAATGCTAATAATATTGCTGAAGAACAAAATACAGAACCAAAGAACGAACTTTATTTTCAAAGGGTTACAAATTGGACACGCAAGCCCCTCTTATATTCAACCCCCTCATAGCATTCACCGTTCAGACAAAGAAAGAACCAGAAACAGACAAAATATGATTGGAAAAACCAGAAGCAGAGAAATATTTGGAATGGAAGAACTAGAAACAGAGAGAATGAGAGTGGAAAAACCAAAAGCAGAGAAATAGAGAGCAGAGAGAGGAAGTACCAGAAACAGAAAGAATGAGAGTGAGAAAACCAGAAACAGCAAGAATTAAAGGGAAAACAAGAAGCATGGGACGAATGAAACGTAATAGAAGAAGGAGAAACAGAAATAATTCAAGTGCGCGTAGAACCAGCAACAGAAGAAGAATGAGAGAAGCAGAAGAACCAGAGCAAGAGGAAGAATGATGAATAGGGGAATAACCAGAAACCGATTGTGAATAAGGAATAGTGAGAGAAATCGAAATAAAAGGAAATCGCCTGAACAAGAGCCTTAAAGCAGTGGTTCTCAACGTTCCTAATGCCGCGACCCCTTTAATACAGCTCCTCATGTTGTGGCGACCCTTTAATACAGTTTCTCACGTTGTGGCGACCCTTTAATACAGTTTCTCACGTTGTGGCGACCCTTTAATACAGTTTCTCACGTTGTGGCGACCCTTTAATACAGTTCCTCATGTTGTGGCGACCCTTTAATACAGTTTCTCACGTTGTGGCGACCCTTTAATACAGTTCCTCATGTTGTGGCGACCCTTTAATACAGTTCCTCATGTTGTGGCGACCCTTTAATACAGTTCCTCATGTTGTGGCGACTTTTAATACAGCTCCTCATGTTGTGGCGATCCTTTAATACAGTTCCTCATGTTGTGGCGACCCTTTAATACAGTTCCTCATGTTGTGGCGACCCTTTAATACAGTTCCTCATGTTGTGGCGACCCTTTAATACAGTTCCTCATGTTGTGGCGACTTTTAATACAGCTCCTCATGTTGTGGCGATCCTTTAATACAGTTCCTCATGTTGTGGCGACCCTTTAATACAGTTCCTCATGTTGTGACGACCCTTTAATACAGTTCCTTATGTTGTGGCGACCCTTTAATACAGTTCCTCATGTTGTGGCGACCCTTTAATACAGTTCCTCATGTTGTGGCGACCCTTTAATACAGTTCCTCATGTTGTGGCGACCCTTTGATACAGCTCCTCATGTTGTGGCGACCCTTTAATACAGTTTCTCACGTTGTGGCGACCCATTAATACAGTTTCTCACGTTGTGGCGACCCTTTAATACAGTTCCTCATGTTGTGACGACCCTTTAATACAGTTCCTCATGTTGTGGCGACCCTTTAATACAGTTCCTCATGTTGTGACGACCCTTTAATACAGTTCCTCATGTTGTGGCGACCCTTTAATACTGTTCCTCATGTTGTGACGACCCTTTAATACAGTTCCTCATGTTGTGACGACCCTTTAATACAGTTCCTCATGTTGTGGCGACCCTTTAATACAGTTCCTCATGTTGTGACGATCCTGTAATACAGTTCCTCATGTTGTGGCGACCCTTTAATACAGTTCCTCATGTTGTGACGACCCATTTAATACAGTTCCTTATGTTGTGTGGCGACCCTTTAATACAGTTCCTCATGTTGTGGCGACCCTTTAATACAGTTCCTCATGTTGTGGCGACCCTTTAATACAGTTCCTCATGTTGTTGTGACGACCCTTTAATACAGCTCCTCATGTTGTGGCGACCCTTTAATACAGTCCCTCATGTTGTATCGACCCCTTAATACAGTTCCTCATGTTTGTGGCGACCCTTTAATACATTTCCTCGTGTTGTGGCGACCCTTTAATACAGTTCCTCATGTTGTGGCGACCCTTTAATACAGTCCCTCATGTTGTGGCGACCCTTTAATACAGTCCCTCATGTTGTGGCGACCCTTTAATACAGTTCCTCATGTTGTGGCGACCCTTTAATACAGTTCCTCATGTTGTAGCGACCCTTTAATACAGTTCATCATGTTGTGGCGACCCTTTAATACAGCTCCTCATGTTGTGGCGACCCTTTAATACAGCTCCTCATGTTGTGGCGACCCTTTAATACAGTTCCTCATGTTGTGGCGACCCTTTAATACAGTTCCTCATGTTGTGGCGACCCTTTAAAACAGTTCCTCATGTTGTGACGACCCTTTAATACAGTTCCTTATGTTGTGGCGACCCTTTAATACTGTTCCTCATGTTGTGACGACCCTTTAATACAGTTCCTCATGTTGTGACGACCCTTTAATACAGTTCCTCATGTTGTGGCGACCCTTTAATACAGTTCCTCATGTTGTGACGACCCTGTAATACAGTTCCTCATGTTGTGGCGACCCTTTAATACAGTTCCTCATGTTGTGACGACCCTTTAATACAGTTCCTTATGTTGTGGCGACCCTTTAATACAGTTCCTCATGTTGTGGCGACCCTTTAATACAGTTCCTCATGTTGTGACGACCCTTTAATACAGTTCCTTATGTTGTGGCGACCCTTTAATACAGTTCCTCATGTTGTGGCGACCCTTTAATACAGTTCCTCATGTTGTGGCGACCCTTTAATACAGTTCCTCATGTTGTGACGACCCTTTAATACAGCTCCTCATGTTGTGGCGACCCTTTAATACAGTCCCTCATGTTGTATCGACCCTTTAATACAGTTCCTCATGTTGTGGCGACCCTTTAATACATTTCCTCGTGTTGTGGCGACCCTTTAATACAGTTCCTCATGTTGTGGCGACCCTTTAATACAGTCCCTCATGTTGTGGCGACCCTTTAATACAGTCCCTCATGTTGTGGCGACCCTTTAATACAGTTCCTCATGTTGTGGCGACCCTTTAATACAGTTCCTCATGTTGTAGCGACCCTTTAATACAGTTCATCATGTTGTGGCGACCCTTTAATACAGCTCCTCATGTTGTGGCGACCCCTTTAATACAGCTCCTCATGTTGTGGCGACCCTTTAATACAGTTCCTCATGTTGTGGCGACCCTTTAATACAGTTCCTCATGTTGTGGCGACCCTTTAAAACAGTTCCTCATGTTGTGACGACCCTTTAATACAGTTCCTTATGTTGTGGCGACCCTTTAATACTGTTCCTCATGTTGTGACGACCCTTTAATACAGTTCCTCATGTTGTGACGACCCTTTAATACAGTTCCTCATGTTGTGGCGACCCTTTAATACAGTTCCTCATGTTGTGACGACCCTGTAATACAGTTCCTCATGTTGTGGCGACCCTTTAATACAGTTCCTCATGTTGTGACGACCCTTTAATACAGTTCCTTATGTTGTGGCGACCCTTTAATACAGTTCCTCATGTTGTGGCGACCCTTTAATACAGTTCCTCATGTTGTGGCGACCCTTTAATACAGTTCCTCATGTTGTGACGACCCTTTAATACAGCTCCTCATGTTGTGGCGACCCTTTAATACAGTCCCTCATGTTGTATCGACCCTTTAATACAGTTCCTCATGTTGTGGCGACCCTTTAATACAGTTCCTCGTGTTGTGGCGACCCTTTAATACAGTTCCTCATGTTGTGGCGACCCTTTAATACAGTCCCTCATGTTGTGGCGACCCTTTAATACAGTCCCTCATGTTGTGGCGACCCTTTAATACAGTTCCTCATGTTGTGGCGACCCTTTCATACAGTTCCTCGTGTTGTGGCGACCCTTTAATACAGTTCCTCATGTTGTGGCGACCCTTTAATACAGCTCCTCATGTTGTGGCGACCCTTTAATACAGCTCCTCATGTTGTGGCGACCCTTTAATACAGTTCCTCATGTTGTGGCGACCCTTTAATACAGTTCCTCATGTTGTGGCGACCCTTTAATACAGTTCCTCATGTTGTGGCGAATCTTTAATACAGTTCCTCATGTTGTGGCGACCCTTTAATACAGTTCTTCATGTTGTGGCGACCCCTAATATAGTTCCTCATGTTGTGGCGACCCTTTAATACAGTTCCTCATGTTGTGGCGACCCTTTAATATAGTTCCTCATGTTGTAGCGACCTTTTTATACAGTTCCTCATGTTGTGGCGACCCTTTAATACAGCTCCTCATGTTGTGGCGACTCTTTAATACAGCTCCTCATGTTTTGGCGACCTTTTTATACAGTTCCTCATGTTGTGGCGACCCTTTAATACAGCTCCTCATGTTGTGGCGACCCTTTAATACAGTTCCTCGTGTTGTGGCGACCCTTCAATACAGTTACTCATGTTGTGGCGACCCTTTAATACAGTTACTCATGTTGTGGCGACCCTTTAATACAGTTCCTCATGTTGTGGCGACCCTTTAATACAGCTCCTCATGTTGTGGCGACTCCCAACTATACCGTTTTTTTGTGTCGCTACTTTATAACTTTAATGAAAATTTGTTTTGCGATGGTCTTTGGCAACCCCTGTAAAAGGGTCTTGACCCACAGGTTAAAATCCGTAAAGGATAATATACACTGTTGGAGCCTGTGATCTGTTACTTTTGGAGCCTGTGATCTGTTACTGTTGGAGCCTGTGATCTGTTACTGTTGGAGCCTGTGATCTGTTACCGTTGATCCCTGAAACCAGCTGGTAATCTCAGGAAAATATAAAAACCCAAAGGAGAAACAGAAATGGGTCTTCCGTTACCACAATCACTAGCGACAACATGCAAGCTTCGATCAGAGCGTCTACATCCATATACTCATTTGGTAAATTACTTAAAGATGATCCTGCAAGAATACTTTATTATAGTATCTACTCACTAACAGAATCAAGATGACCCTGCAAGAATACGTTATTATAGTATCTACTGACTAACAGAATCAAGATGACCCTGCAAGAATACGTTATTATAGTATCTTCTCACTAACAGAATCAAGATGACCCTGCAAGAATACGTTATTATAGTATCTACTGACTAACAGAATCAAGATGACCCTGCAAGAATACGTTATTATAGTATCTACTGACTAACAGAATCAAGATGACCCTGCAAGAATACGTTATTATAGTATCTACTCACTAACAGAATCAAGATGACCCTGCAACAATACGTTATTATAGTATCTACTCACTAACAGAATCAACGGGGCTACTGTTTATGTTGATTGTTTATGTTTATTCAACTGATTAACATCATGGCATACGGATGTAACCCATACGTGCTCTGTTCTACTTCTAACTCAAGCTTGTCTAAAGAAGCTCAACGCAGTGCACGAACTCCGTTGCATCAGCGAGGATCCTGAAATACTTAGGGCAGATTTTAAACGCAAAATTTTGCCCGGATAGCGCCTTTAGGCTACTATTTTACGATTCATAAACTGCCAAGGTATTTTTTTAAGTGCGCAACAGTACACACAGGCGTCTGGTCCTGCTACCCAGAGGCCAGGGGAAAATACTAGCTCGGGACCACCAGCACTCGAGGCAGATGCCATATTTTGAGACCACTCAGCCCGGTACTACAGTGTTCGTGCCTTGTGCTCAGACACGTATATTTGTTCTGTGATCGAAGACTCTTTGTAAGCGAGTGAAAAGTGAATAATCATGAATAGATAGATCATCACAGTCTTAAGAGAATGGTGCATCGGGGAGTGGCCAGGGGTTCTAGACAAGAAATCAACAGTAAGAGGAAAGGCAAGACGGACATTGAATCAGGCTGTTAATAGCACCTTCAGAATTGAAATGCTACTTATTCTTCTTCGACATTCCGAGCTTTTGACGTTCATTGCTGCAGATTTCATCCGCCTCCACTCATCTCTCTGGCTGGCATTCTCTTTCCAGTTGGTGACACCAAGTGTTTGCAGGTCTCTCTGGACATTATCTTTCCGTCGACTTTTTGGTCTGCCTCGACTATTCAACTCCCTTGTGTATCTGGTTTTTATTTCTCTGTCATATGATATTCTTCCAATATGCCCCAACCAATTTAGTCTATTAGCTCTCATGATGCCAGTGATCAGTGGTGATTTAATCAGATTATGAATTTTGTTGTTGCTTCTCGCTCTCCATTCCCCGCTGTTTGCATCTTTGATGGGTCCAAAGATTCGTCGTAATACTCTGTTTTCGGAAACCTGTAATAAAGCTTCATCTCTTTTAGTTGTACTCCAAGTTTAAGAGCTATGTAACACGATTGGTCTTATCAACGTTTTATATTTTTTGATCTTGGTGTTGCGAGACAGACACTTTGACTTTAGCAGATGTTGAAGGGCATAGTATACTGTATTTTTAGATTGTATTATAGATTGTATTTCTTCTCTCATGTTGAAGCAGTTGGAATTTGCACCCAAGTACTTATATGTTTCCGTTCGTTAGATTTTCATATTATCGACTTGTATGTGACCGGAGTTTATATCCTTTCCCTGTTTAGTTAATATCATGTATTCTGTCTTGAGTGATAAATAATCTTATTTTCTGAGCTGATTATCTTAAGACCGTATTTAAACAGTCTCTAGTTCGTTTTCTCCAACGATATCAATGTCATCAGAATATCCAAGTATTCTTGTAGTTTCTCCTATAGTACACTCTTGTTTCAATTTCCTTATAACTTTCTCCACGGCCAAGGTGAAAAGAAGTGAGGACAGAGCATCACCTTGCTTTAGACCAGATGCTATATGAACAGGGTCTATATATTATTATACTACAAGTGTCTTCTATACATAGTTTGGTGAAGGTAATTACCTTTTTTTAGTATTTCAAAGTTCTTTATAGAATTCCATAAACTGTTTCTATGTACACTATTCTAGGCCCTTTTTAAATCCACAAAAACATTTTTACATCTCTTCTCTATTTCCAATTCTGCTCTGCTATTTACCGTAAAATCAATATCTGATCTATTGTTGATCTGTTCTATCGGAAACCGATTGGTATCTCCCAATATGTCTTAGACGTATGGTTTTAGCCTTGGAATTTAGAATTGGAATGCTGGCTGCTGAAAATGGAAATGGATCACTTAAGGGAATGTCCCCGGCGCCGTGATGTCAGTTCTTAGCTTGATCCAACTCAATCGGTAGGAGGCTGGATCAAATGTCTTATGAATGTACTTATGAAGAATGACCTGGTTTGGCATGTAAAGTATACTTTCATTTTCCTCAAGATACATCATTAAGTGCTTCCTTTTTTTTCTTTCACAGAGGACAAAGTAACCATCTCTACATAACGCACAGACTCTGCAGCACCAGGGAACATCCAACTTCTTTTATTGTCTCAGGTAATCCAGAGACAAATGTACTTTACAAAAGTAGAATTCTGATTTAAAATCTTACCCGTAGTAATATCGAAAAACGCTGTGAGTTTAGGTTTAAACACAGGCTCTTTCCGAGGCACCGGCTTATCTAACACGTAGAACCGTTTCAGTGGCTTGAATGTTCTCTTCACATAAGGCTTCTGGGTCTGTCTAGGCAATGCTAGCCGGATGCCCGCAGTATCATACAGACTGTAGAACTGACCGCCAGCGTAAGCTCTGTACGGGACCACGCTTGGGAGATGTGTTTGCCGTGTTCTACGCACCAGTTTCTTGGCAGTCGATGACGATGGGTGACTGCTAAAGAGACTATGCGAATCATTTACTGCTTGAGTCATTGCGTGGCCCGTTAGTTCATGAGATTTGTCGAATCCTATTTTGTGTAACATTTTTCCAATGACAACAGTATCTTCCCTCTTTCCTCTTATGTGTTTTCTTTTCCATTGATTTCTCCTTAAAGCGTCCACTCGTGCCCTAAAACGTTGCATCTTCCACGTTTGCTCTTCAGAAGAATTCGTTGTGCCGGTTGTGGGTAGAGTTACAGCTGTGGGTGTTGGGTGGTCTGTAGGTTGTACTGTTGTGTCCAGTTCCGCCGCCATTAACTTCCATTTGTGAAACACGTTCTGCAGCATATTCTCCGTGGTCGTGGCGTGCTGTTGACTGTCGCTAGGCGTGGCTGTAGATCATACAGTTGACAATAAAGTTGACAATAAAGATGACAATAAAGTTGACAATAAAGTTAACAGTACAGTTGACAATACAATTGACAATAAAGATGACAATAAAGATGACAATAAAGTTGACAATAAAGATGACAATAAAGTTTGCAATAAAGTTGACAATAAAGTTCACAGTACAGTTGACAATACATTTAAAAATAAAGGAGTTGATAATACATTCGAAAAAAAGTTGATAATAAAGTCGACAAAAAGCGTTGCCAATACAGCTGAAAATACAGTTGACAAAAAGCGTTGCCAATACAGCTGAAAATACAGTTGACAAAAAGGTTGCCAATACAGCTGAAAATACAGTTGACAAAAAGCGTTGCCAATACAGCTGAAAATACAGTTGACAAAAAGGTTGACAATGCAGTTGACAAAAAGGTTGACAATGCAGTTGACAATAAAGCTGCTTTTCTCTATTCTCTCTATCTATTCTCTCTTTCATTCTTCTCTCAGTCTCTATTCTCTCTTTCTCTAATCTCTCCCTTCCTTGTGCTTAGCTTTCCATTGGTTCCGCCTGCGAATCCACCAGTTGTCTATGCAGGTGGGTGGTCAGGCTGCTTAAAAATAAGGGCAAACAATTTCTGCAGTCAATGCAAAAAAGGACTGAAATCTTCAACATCTACATACAAAAATATAAAGGAAGCAAACACAGGACTGACATGTCAACATAGACAAGAACATAGACAAAAACATAGACAAGAACATAGACAAGAACATAGACAAGAACACAGACAAGAACATAGACAAGAACATAGACAAGTACATAGACAAGTACATACACAAGAACATAGACAAGAACATAGACAAGAACATAGACACATGGAGCAAGCATAGAACCGACATAGACAAGAATATATTTTAAAAAGTGCAAAAACAGAGCTGAGACGCTAACATCAACATGATCATCAATAAAAAAAGAACAGGAGAGACAAGAACATTAACAAGTGGAACAAACACAAAACTGACACAGACAAGAACGTCAACAAATAGGGAAACATACAAAACTGGCATGTCCATAGACGAGAATATCAACAAATAGAGCAAATACACAAGTGACATGCCGGGAGCCACAAGAACATCAATACATGGAGCAAACAAACCAATTCACATGTCGGTATAAAAGAGAACAGAGTATACCAATATAACTTTCTGCCACAAAAGCAGCATACGATTTTGAAAACAGTGTCTGTGGAGTTTGTAGCACTTTCAGTTCCCCTTGCACATCCTACAGAGACACAATCACAACTCTTTAAATTTCTGCAGAAATACTGAAGACGCTGTCAGAAACATACGTTCATGAGACTAGTTCTTGGTGCTATGGTCCGCAGGCCCGTGCCGGTCAGCGAAAACTTCCTAGCTGTCCTACAAACATGTCTGTACAATCATGCAGCGGTTGCTATAGCAACTTATAGGAGATTTTCTGATTCAACTAAACACTGTAATTAGATATCACTGGATGTAATGAGTACATACAATTATATCTATATCTGATTTTATACATGCCTTTAGCCTCAGCTGGTCAGCTAGAAATATTTCTCCTACCTCTTGGTCTGCAAAGTGTGAAGAATTTGAAGAACATTGCTCTAGAGCAGGCATGGGATGGATATTGTCGCTAACAATGCGCTGACGATATGTTCTTCTTCTGAGATTCCATGCTGTTTGGAGTTTGTAGTTATGTCTATCTAAAGCCTTGTGTCTCATGTACTTTCAATCAGTTCTGACACAGATAATCTTCCATGTCATGATGTCAAACTGTCCCACATCTTTTCTCTCGGTATTATCCCGCCTATTTATTTTCTCTCAAAACCTTCCCACAATCATGATGTATCTTTCTTGTGAAAAGAGCAAACAATCTAGATCGTTTCCTTTAGATGCGGGCCATCAGTTCTATTCGTGGGTCAAATTCTTTAATATATCTGTATTATTATTATTATTATTTTTAAATCTGTCTAGGCTGTACTCATAAATTGTCTATAAAACTATGTCTCTGCCTCTTCCACATAATTTTTACCAATCGGCCTACCATCCACAATCCACTTCTGTATATCAGGATATGATTTCTATTGCTCTAGAGAATTCTCAAGATGATATTAAATTTCCTAAAATTCCGATAAAGATTTTCTACTACCTGTCGTCCCAATCGCGATATTAGTAATGAATTACTTTTTAAAACTTGAAAACATACAAAGTCAGTAGATGTAGATAATAGTGTAAACAGCATGCACTTGATTGTCGCACTTTTTGTTTGAATTTGCGTCCAATGTCTCATCCATAATCAATATCTAGCTGACTGCCTAGATTTCCCTTCAGTGTTTGTAGAAGTGAGTTCAGCTGAATTAGGAACCGCCATTACATCACTCAGGACACACCCACAACAGCCGTCACATCACTCAGGACACACCCACAACAGCCATCACATAACTCAAGAACACCCACAACAGCCATCACATCGCTCAGGACACACCCACAACAGCCATCACATCACTCAAGACACACCCACAACAGCCATCACATCACTCAGGACACACCCACAACAGCCATCACATCACTCAGGACACACCCACAACAGCCATCACATCACTCAAGACACACCCACAACAGCCATCACATCGCTCAGGACACACCCACAACAGCCATCACACCATTCAGGACACACCCACAACAGCCATCACACCATTCAGGACACACCCACAACAGCCATCACATCACTCAGGACACACCAACAACAGCCATCACATCGCTCAGGTCACACCCACAACAGCCATCACATCACTCAGGACACACCCATAACAGCCATCACATCACTCAGGTCACACCCACAACAGCCATCACATCGCACAGGACACACCCACAACAGCCATCACATCACTTAGGACACACCCACAACAGCCACCCCATCACTTAGGACACACCCATAACAGCCATCACATCACTTAGGACACACCCATAACAGCCATCACATTACTCAGGACACACCCACAACAGCCACCCCATCACTTAGGACATTCCCACAAGTGTCCTATTGCCATCCTCCAAAGCCAGCGCAAAGTTGCCATCCCGGCTGTGCCAGTAACAGTCCGCCTGTGTGTACGTCCCGCCGTTCTCCTGAGACAGTATGTCAACCTCTTTGTTTCCCAACACACGTACACTGCGATAAACTATTGAAAGGACGCCAACTACAGGGGACTACTGAAGCCATAGTCTTCACAACATTCACGCATCAGTTTTTCTGTGCATTTCCATCGATAATTCCAAAATCAGAGAACAGCTTTATTTGCATTGTTCTGTACAGTGTTTAAGAAATCAGGGAAGACAGACATACAGGAAAATAGATAAATAGCTATTCTACATCTGAAGGAAACTCACCCTAATTATGCTTTGGTAGAAAGAGGTCTTTAACCCAACATGTTCCATATCCTTAATCTTACTCCAAAGTGTGTTCACATGCTGTTTGATGGCCCAGTTTCTCCTTGGGTCGTCTCTGGATACCACTAGGCCGGCCACCAGCTGGGGGTTTGAAACCACTGGGTCCACCTCTGTGGGGACAGGACATGTCTTAGTTAATCTCACCATGACCACCATCACCACAACCATTGTCTTCTTTTCCTTCTTGTTCTTCATCGTCAGATACAATTCATAGTAGGCTCTTTTTTTCGGATCTTATTTAGACACAATGAATTCAGTGGACAACATACTGGTAGGGGTTTGTTACACTGAATATCTCAGACAGCCTGCCTGTTACACTGATACCATTTTAAAACCTTTTGGTTTAACTGTAAATCATACCTACTGGTACAGTACAATAGAGCATCTGCTGGTATACTCAGTACACCAGATGGCACAACTGGTATGCCCAGTACAATAAAAAACTTACTGATACAATGGGTACAGTAGAAACTTACATGTATACGCAGTACACTAGAAAATATACTGGTACAATGAGTACAGTAGACAGCCTACGCGCACAGTACACCAGAAAGCATTACTGCTACACTGAGTACAATAAAAAACATACTGGTATACTCGGTATATTCCTTACACAGACAGAAAGACCAAGCCAAATGATTTGAAAGGGCTCGAAGACAAACACAAGCATCAGACAGAAAGAGTCATCTTTTTGTGCTACTGTTTGAGATGAAAACTGAAACATGTTTAAACCACCAGAGAAATCTGGGGAACAATAGAGACAGAGGAGACAACTCGAGAAGATTCTTGACAGTCTTTTGTCGTGGTCCTGAAGGGGTGTCAGCACACGACATGATACAAGCTACTGAGTCGTGACTGCCCACTCCAGTCGACCGGGCACTTGATGATGATGATAATAATAATACTCAGTACGCAAGGCAGCATAACTGGTGTATTCGGGACAAAAAACAAAAAACACCTACTGATAAACTGAGTTAAATAGAAAACCTACTGATTTACTCATCAGACAGAATTACGATTTCACCGAGCACAAAAGAATACCTTTATTCAGAAATAAAGACTGAAACGATTCAGCCACAGACTGAAAATGTTCAGTGAGAAATGGCTGTCAGCTGAACAATAAATTTAACTAGTGAAACCACAAAGCCCCAAAAAATGTTGGCGTTGGTTTGCCCGACATGATAGCCAACCAACTGTTCTAATATACATGTCGCAAAAGTTTGGATTAAGTATGGCTCCGGAGATAGGGGCGGAAGATGAGGAGCCTGCACAAACTGTGTCTGCCAGTACAGATTAGCTTCAAGACCTCAGTTTTGTTGCTGGGGTGGGCATGAAACACAGTGAGCACGCACACACACACATACACGGACACACATACTCACACACACACACACACACACACACACACAATTATAAACAGTGTACTGCTTCATGGATACAAAACTATACAACTTAAAAAAAAAAAAAATTTGGCAATGTGAACAATGACAATTTTATGCTTTATAGTTTATTTTCATATTCGCTAATTGGTCGATTGATTGGGGACTGACTGGTCGGCTGATTGGTTAGTTTATTGACTGGTTGGCTGTTTGATTAGGTAATTGACTGGTTGGCTGTTTGGTTAGTTAATTGACAAGTTGACTATTTGCTTAGTTAATAATAGACTGATTAACTGTTTGATAAGTTAATCGACTGGATTACTTTTTGATTATTTAATTGACTGGTTGGCTGATTCGTTAGTTAGTAGACTGGTTGGTTGTTTGGATAGTTAATTGAGTGGTTGGCTGTTTGGTTAGTTAATTGAGTGGTTGGCTGTTTGGTTAGTTAATTGACTGGTTGGCTGTTTGGTTAGTTAATTGACTGGTGGACTATTTGTTTAGTTAATTTACTGGTCGACTATTTGGTTATTTAATTACTGGTCGACTGTTTGGTTAGCTATTTGAATGATTGACTGTTTAGTTAGTTAATTGACTGGCGTTGAATCGTCTGAAGATATGATTGTTTACTGTTGAGATTACCATGACTGGTATAATGTATACTCTCTAAACCAAGAAATAAAAAAATAAAAAAAAAATTATGTTACCCGCGGATTCCACTATATCACTTAACTCTGTAACTCTGTAAAAACGTAGCTATGAAAATTCAGCCTTCTGTTAGAAGAGCTCTTAAAAGGGATCATGCGATCAGAAAGCTACAACATTAAGTAAGAGAGTGTCTGAGCTACCTACTACAGGCTTTCAGATGATCCAGCTGGCACGGAGACCTGGTGACCATGGTTACATCAGTGACTCGAAGCAGTTTCATGAGTTCGATAACCCTGCAGCTACAATGCGGGTCAGTAGTTTTGATAAACCTGCAGACATACAGGTGTAGATTCGTGTAAATGCAGGTGTAAATAGGAGTTTATATAAAGTTATTAATGACATCAACAACAGTTTATACGATTGTTATACAAGTTGATTTTAGGCATGTAGATTTCATCGTTTATTCCATCATGGTTCATGATCAATAAACATATATCTGAGGCTACGTGGTCTCGAGGGATGGTGTCCGCCTTGAGTACTGGAGGTCCCAGGTTCAGGCCCCGGTGAGGTCTGGGATTGATTTTACGTGGACTTCTAGTAACATCCGGTGGTTTCTGGGTAGTAAAATTGACGCCCATGTGTATTGTTGCTCACGTAAAATAAAAATCCATTGGCTGTTGGAGGAAAATAGTAGCCGTATGGTGCTGCCCAGGCAGAATTTGAAGTTAAAAACCTACTCAAAGTATTTCAGTATCGTTGTTGGTGCTACGGAGTTCGTGCACTGCGATGCGATTCTTAGGAGTCAGGCTTGAGTTAGAACTAGCGCCTCATAAGGAGTGACTAATGGGAGCGGGGGCGCATTTAAGGGGGAAGGATCCTTGGAAGTCGGAGTGGGCCTGCCTGAAACGTGGGGGACCAACAGTCTGCATATGCATAAACAAGCTCATGTAACCAGGATGTACACTCAAGACTCAAGTCCTGGAGCACGAACAAGGTCTAGAAGTGGACGAACACCATCATTTTCCTCCAGAGGTTATAGTCAGTGAACATGAAGAAGTAGCAGACAAAAAGTCGTGTTTTTTTTAACTTCTTGATTTGCAGGAATCTGTTTTGTTCTACACTGAAATAAATACATGAATTCTTGTTTTGTCCCACGTCTTCGAACATATGGGGCATATTGTGCTTGCTGCATATTTGTTTGCCTCACTTCAACAGTGTGTGTACAATGGAACCTACCAATCAAATCTGTTCTTAAATTTCTGCGCATTCTAGACAAAGCATTACGGTTTGCTGTGTTTGTCAATTGTTGCTGCGTTTGTCATTCGACCTACGTTGTATTTCTGTATCTATATTCTGTTTGTTTTTCATAGCTGTGGATTTCAAGCTGTACGATAGACATATTTAATTAAGACACCTCTTTTAGGGATGCCTAGTTATTCATGTTCTCAAAACACTTGTTTTCGCACGCCATTACGAGGTGACATGTTCAATTCCTGGCACAGTGTCCCTAGCTTTTGATTTTTATGTTGTCTAGTGTGTCCTTCCATATTACTACTTCTTTCTACGAGTGCCGCTCAGTACAATGTCGGTTTATTCATTATATATATATCTATAACAGTGTGTATATGTGTGTGTGTGTGTGTGGGGGGGGGGACGTGGTCAGAATCAGACGGCAATAAAAGGTGAACTTACAGAAACTGAACCACAGACTCGTAGGTAACATAGGTGTAGAGTTGCTGGAGGTTGAAGTTCAAACTCTTACAGATGAGAACCTTGCTGTCAAGTACACAAGATCTGGGTGGGTTTGAACCTTCAAGGCCAGGCAGCAGGCTCATCCATACCACCAACAACCAACTTGGGGTCATTCTGCCGAGCAGCGGCCGTTGACCCGTACCTGGTATGAAAGGATACTTGTTGAAGGATACTACTCACTTTCTATCAGATAAAAATGACCGCATTAATTCGACTAAATTATCGTTAGTTTTCAATATTTTAAATTTAATAATTAGAATATCATGATCAACCATTTTGAAGACTTTCCTAAAATCCGCAAAAACTGCACCGCAAATGGTGCCTTTACTGATGTTAAAGTGCCAATTGTCATTTTTGTCATCGCAAGGTATTCTAAGCATTCTTCTGTAAAACCACATCTCCGAGGCCTCCAGAAATTGTTTGGCCTGCCTACCGATTGTCCAGGATTCACAGACATATGTTAAAACTGGATGTATGTAGCAAGCAAGAATTCTTTTTCTAACTCTCAATGACAAGGATATATTGCACAAGATGTTTTTCATTTTATAAAATGCAGTTTTTGCCTGTCCTATTCTATTTCTTATCTCAGTTAGGCATCTTCCATCTGATGTTATCCATGTGCCCAGATACTTACATTTCTGTACTTGTCCTAAAACAACACCATCGACTTTTTTTTTTTTACACATTCAAGAATAATTCGTTTCTTTGATACCACTATTACTTCTGTCTTCCCATTATCCAAACTGAGGCCCATTCTTCCACTTTGTAACACCACAATGTTTATCATTTCCTGTAGTTCTTTCTGACTTGATGCTATCAAGACTGTGTCATCAGCATAACGTAAACTGTTTATATTGTGCCCACCAACCACAATTATTGGCATACCAATTAAAGCTCTCATTATATATTCACTATTAAAAACAAATCAGGTGACAGTACACATCCTTGTCGTACGCCCCTCTTTATGCTTTGAAATGTACCTAAACAGTTGTTAATTCTTATAGCTGCTGTTTGCTGCCAATACACATTCTTTATTATTCGTAGATCTTTTCCTTTTTTCATATGATGGATTGCATCCTCAACTTCTGCAGTCATTATTGGTGGACCATCATTGTTGGTCTGCAGTTCCACATCTGGTCTATTATCATCATACAATCCCCCTATATACTCTGTCCATCTGTTAATTATAATACTATGTCCCATTAATAAACCACCATCTGTTGATTTCAAACATCCAGCGCTGTTACGTGTCATCTTTCCTGTTAACATATTTATCTTTTGGTACATGGAATGTGAGTCTTTCCTGTTGTTTTCCCCAATCTCTGTACACATTTGATTCAGTCAGGCTTCTTTAGCCACTGTGCATTTGTTCACTATTTCTTTTTGTATTCTAGAGTATTCTTCTTTATCATTCTTTTTCATCCTTCTTTCATCCTTCAACTGCAGAATTTTGGTTGACATCCATTTCTTTTTTACAACTCTATGGGTTGGTGGGATTGTCTCTTTCGATGTCTGCTGAATTGACTCAACATATCCCACTGTTCATCAATAGTCTGTATAATTTCCATTGCATTGTACCGGTTTTGTACAGTGATATTGCCACATTGACCCACATACCACTATATTTCCATTACCCATATACCACTTTATTTCCATTACCCATATACCACTATATTTCCATTACCCATATACCACTATCTTTCCATTACCCATACACCACTATATTTCCATTACCCATATACCACTTTATTTCCATTACCCATATACCACTATATTTCCATTACCCATACACCACTATATTTCCATTACCCATATACCACTTTGTTTCCATTACCCATATATTTACAAAGGTGTAGATATTCTAACGTTTCCTGAGTATAGCTGATGTAATTTAAAGCAGTATGGGCCTTGGGGCTTTACAAAGTTTGGGGCCTTATAAAATTGAAATCTGGCTCTGGGTCCAAGAACAAGCCAGGACTTTCACTGACTAGGCAGATGCTGGGGTTCGACCCCAATTACCAACACCACAGATAGAACACATGCGTCCCTCCAGTCATGATAACAAGACAAGCGAATGTTGCGGGCCGATAGAAGCATGCTGGATATTTCTTCGGCACTCAAAACAACAAATGGTAACCAGACAAATTTAAAAGAAAAAAAAAAAAAAAAAGAAAAAGAAAAAAAGCACCAGGAGTGAAACCGTTGTTTTAAGACGTAATATTCGAAGAGGATAACTTGGCCACACTGTAGTAAGAAGTGAAAGAATAAACATAATTTAAAAGAAAAGACAGACAGACAGACAGATAGTAAAACAACAGCAGTAATTTTAATACATGTACGATACCTACAGTATAGACGTGCCAACACATCCGGCAGACATCTGCAACAACTGGAGCACCATTGAGCACCGTTCCACTGGACACATCAGTCGTGTGCACAGTCACCATATCATCCCAATCATCATCATCATCATCATCATCATCATCATCATCATCATAATTATCATCTAGTGATTGATGAGCGTAACCCTTAACTCTTTTTTGGTCAATATATTCAAGTATATTCGAGACGTGGTACTGTTTATGAGCTAAAATTCTTCGGTGAGCAACTCTTGTAGAATGCAAATATAATCCGATTATTGAATAAGCGTGGAAGCTTGCATCATCTGGATTTATATAATGCATAGTCTCATGTTACGTGGTTATACAGCTCAGTTAGGCGACTATAGAGTTCAGTTAGGCGGCTTTACTCCTCAGTTCGATGGCAATACTCCACCATTAGGCAGTTATACAGTTAAGATAGGTGGCTATAATCTCAGTTAGGTGGTTAGATTTCTCAGTTAGGAGGCCACACAGCTCAGTTAAGTGACTATACAGCTCAGTTAGGTGGCCACACAGCTCAGTTAGGTGGCCACACAGCTCAGTTAAGTGGCCACACAGCTCAGTTAGGTGGCCACACAACTCAATTAAATGGCCACAACGCTCAGTTAGGTGGCCACACAGCTCAGTTAAGTGGCCACACAGCTCAGTTAAGTGGCCACACAGCTCAGTTAAGTGGCCACACAGCTCAGTTAGGTGGCCACACAGTTCAGTTTGGTGGCCACACAGCTCAGCTAGGTGGCCACACATCTCAATTAGGTGGCCACACAGCTCAGTTAAGTGGCCATACAGCTCAGTTATGTGGCCACACAGCTCAGTTATGTGGCCACACAGCTCAGTTAGGTGGCTATACAACACAGTTAGGTGGCCACATATCTGAACTAGGTCGCCAAACATCTCAATTAGGTCGCCTCACATCTCAAGTAGGTCGCCACACATCTCAGTTAGGTCGCCACATATCTCAGTTAGGTCGCCACATATCTCAGTTAGGTCGCCACACATTTCAAGTAGGTCGCCATACATCTCAAGTAGGTCGCCACATATCTCAGTTAGGTCGCCACACATCTTAAGTAGGTCGCCACACATCTCAGTTAGGTCGCCACATATCTCAGTTAGGTGGCTATACAGCTCAGTTAAGAAGAAGGCTTCAGCTAAACAGATTCATGATACAAATGACAGTAGGTCTCTTCTATTTTAATTCTACACAAAAAGCGTTTCTGATCGCTGCTATTGCTCGAGTTGCCTTTATTGTTTTACTTTACTGCTTGTTTTTCTGGACACTGGCTCGCTCGTGTCACTTGATGAGTTTGTTCTGACGATGCTCTTCTGTCGTTTCTTGACCGGTGGTACCGAGGAGCGACGGGAGCCAGGTGCGTGTGGGTGCAGCACGGCCTGATATTGCTGCCGACGTCGGTGTCGCTTGACGTTGAACTGATCCCTGTGGTATTCTCTGATGACACCGTCTTTCTGCAGACAGAAATCAAACTAGGCGTTATCTCTGATGACACCGTCTTTCTGCAGACAGAAATCAAACTAGGCGTTATTCTCTGATGACACCGTCTTTCTACAGACAGAAATCAAACTAGACGTTATCTCTGATGACACCGTCTTTCTGCAGACAGAAATCAAACTAGACGTTATATCTGATGACACCGTCTTTCTGCAGACAGAAATCAAACTAGGCGTTATCTCTGATGACACTGTCTTTCTGCAGACAGAAATCAAATATAGGCGGAATTTCTGATGGACAATCCTAAACATCTGAAGCGAGGAAAACAACACAGACTTGATCATGTTTGTTGAAATGACAGTAATAACTGAAACTGATTTGAGCCAGTTTCTTTGAATACGTCTTTCTCGAATTCGGTTCTTTAGCCACCTGAGTGCGGCTCTATCGGTCGGCCACAAATGGGCTTTGGCTCCGAAAAAAATGATTTTTGACAGGTTTTTGAAAAGAAATTTGACTCGCAACAAAATTTTGACCGACCTGTTGCTGATTTGTGCCTATATTGACAAGAGTTTACTAAGTTAAAAAAGTTTATCTGATAATTTAAAAAAAAAAAATCTGCTACTGAATTATAAGAACAGTCCCATGTCACAATTTTAGGTCTGGACCATACTATTGTTTTTCGTGCATTTAGACAATCTCGATCTCTCTCTTTCACACACTCTCTTTCTCACATGCACAGTCACACGTACTTTGTTATCAGAACAGAAATCTATATACCTCTTTTACAATAGAATCCAGAAATGAGACGAGAGGGGAGCTGTTGTTGATATTGCCTGCTGGCCGATTGACGTTTCTGTTTGTTCCGTTCATGCAAGGCAACTGGAAGGTAGACATTCAAATATCTTAGTAGTCGTCATCATCATCATCATCATCAACGGCATCGTCATCCTCATCATTAAACTTTGATTGCTCAGTTTAGTTGATCTGTCATGTCAGTGACAACCACATTTACTGTAGCTTTGTTCTGTCAGTGTCAGTGACAGCCACATTTAGTGTAGCTTTGTTCTGTCAGTGTCAGTGACAACCACATTTACTGTAGCTTTGTTCTGTCAGTGTCAGCGATGAGCATGCCTATTATAACCTTGACCTGTCAGTGTCAGCTACATTGATTTTTACTGTTGCCTTGTTATGTCAGTGATTCCCTCTGCAGCCTTGTTATGTTAATGTTAACCACATTCATTCTTACTGTAGCCTTGTTCTGTCAGTGTCAGCTAATGTAGCCATATTCTATCAGTGTCAGCTAGTGGCCAGTTTTAGCTACTGTAGCACTGTTCTGTCAGTGTCAGCTAGTGGCCAGTTTTAGCTACTGTAGCACTGTTCTGTCAGTGTCAGCTAGTGGCCAGTTTTAGCTACTGTAGCCCTATTCTGTCAGTGTCAGCTAGTGGCCAGTTTTAGCTACTGTAGCCCTATTCTGTAAGTGTCAGCTAGTGGCCAGTTTTAGCTAATGTAGTCCAATTCTGTCAGTGTCAGCTAGTGGTCAGCTTTAGCTACTGTAGCCTTATTCTGTCAGTGTCAGCTAATGTAGCCCTATTCTATCAGTGTCAACTATTGGCCAGTTTTAGCTACTGTAGCACTGTTCTGTCAGTGTTAGCCACTGCTGCCTTATTCGGTCAGTGTCAGCTGGGACAATGCTTACTGTAGCCATGTTCTGTATTGCAGATCCTCCTTGTACGGCCCCTGGGTCGTCATCCCTGATGAACTGTCCCCCACACCCAACCGACCAGTTTAAACCTGGTGGCTGTTGAAGAAAAATGAGAAAGACATTTGAAAATATCTAGAGACTAAACTCATTCCCCTCCGTTCTCTCTCTCTCTATCTCTCTCTCTCTCTCTCTCTCTCTCTCTCTCTCTCTCTCTCTCTCTCTCTCTCTCTCTCTCTCTCTCTCTCTCTCTGTCTTGATGTTAGGTTTTTTGTTTTGTCAATCTATTTGCCTGCTTGCGAGCCTGCAGTCTTTTTTTCATCTTTACCGGACTAATGATGGTAAGTGGAATTTGCATTGGAAAAGGGGGAGTTGGGGTGGGGTAGGGGTTGCTTTCATTTGAGTTTGTTCAGTATTTTTTTTTTGGGACAAATTATCAGGATTAATCTCATCCATTTAACTATTTTATTAGCATTTGTTTTGAAAATGAAACACAATATAAAGATTGATTACTTTTATTTTAGACTCCTCAACTTATTATACTTGCTTTATTTTTACTATAGTTTAGAAGAAACACTTTCCGAATTGGAAATTATCTGTGAAATGGCATACATACATACAATATACATACATACATACACACATACATACATACATACATACATACATACATACATACATAGACACATACACAGATACAGACACACAGGCAGACACACAGACCCAGCACACACACAAACACACACACATACAGACACAGACAGACAGACACACAGATACACGCACTCGCGCGCACACGCACACACACACATACACACGCGCACGCACGCACACACACACACACAAATGTACACACGAGTTTATTTCGGAATATCTGACCTTGTAAGTGGCGTCATGGTCCTGGCACCAAGCTTCCTACAGAAGAAACGGAAACAATCAGCTGACCACAAGTCGGTGTGAGCTTGTTTATGTAAGGAGACCGTGTGGGCTTGTTTATGTAAGGAGGCCGTGTGAGCTTGTTTATGTAAGGAGACCGTGTGAGCCTGTTTATGTAAGGAGGCCGTGTGGGCTTGTTTATGTAAGGAGACCGTGTGGGCTTGTTTATGTAAGGAGGCCGTGTGGGCTTGTTTATGTAAGGAGACCGTGTGAGCTTGTTTATGTAAGGAGGCCGTGTGAGCTTGTTTATGTAAGGAGACCGTGTGAGCTTGTTTATGTAAGGAGGCCGTGTGAGCTTGTTTATGTAAGGAGGCCGTGTGAGCTTGTTTATGTAAGGAGACCGTGTGAGCTTGTTTATGTAAGGAGGCCGTGTGGGCTTGTTTATGTAAGGAGGCCGTGTGAGCTTGTTTATGTAAGGAGACCGTGTGAGCCTGTTTATGTAAGGAGGCCGTGTGTGCTTGTTTATGTAAGGAGACCGTGTGGGCTTGTTTATGTATGGAGGCCGTGTGTGCTTGTTTATGTAAGGAGACCGTGTGGGCTTGTTTATGTAAGGAGACCGTGTGAGCTTGTTTATGTAAGGAGGCCGTGTGGGCTTGTTTATGTAAGGAGGCCGTGTGGGCTTGTTTATGTAAGGAGGCCGTGTGAGCTTGTTTATGTAAGGAGACCGTGTGAGCTTGTTTATGTAAGGAGACCGTGTGAGCTTGTTTATGTAAGGAGACCGTGTGAGCTTGTTTATGTAAGGAGGCCGTGTGGGCTTGTTTATGTAAGGAGGCCGTGTGGGCTTGTTTATGTAAGGAGGCCGTGTGGGCATGTTTATGTAAGGAGGCCGTGTGGGCTTGTTTATGTAAGGAGGCCGTGTGGGCTTGTTTATGTAAGGAGGCCGTGTGGGCTTGTTTATGTAAGGAGGCCGTGTGGGCTTGTTTATGTAAGGAGGCCGTGTGGGCTTGTTTATGTAAGGAGGCCGTGTGGGCTTGTTTATGTAGGGAGGCCGTGTGGGCTTGTTTATGTAAGGAGGCCGTGTGGGCTTGTTTATGTAAGGAGGCCGTGTGGGCTTGTTTATGTAAGGAGACTGTGTGGGGATGTTTATGTAAGGAGACCGTGTGGGCTTGTTTATGTAAGGAGGCCGTGTGAGCTTGTTTATGTAAGGAGGCCGTGTGGGCTTGTTTATGTAAGGAGACTGTGTGAGCTTGTTTATGTAAGGAGACCGTGTGGGTTCGTTTATGTAAGGAGGCCGTGTGAACAGCAAGACATGGGACTCTGAATGGGGAAGTTGCGTATCCTTTACAGGACGTTGCAGAACCAACCCAAACAGCCCCTGGCTGTTGTGTGGTTTTTTTCTAGGCAAATTTACGTCCAGTAGTTTGCCATTGCTTTCTGGACGGTTGGTTTTCTTGATACCACTGTCGAAACCAACGTAAGGCTCATGCCCCACAGCTGAGATCGAACCCGGCATTCCGGCATTACGAAGCGTTCGCATCGACTTAGCCACAGAGCCGACATGTGGGGGAAGATACCGTCATTAAACTCACCGAATGGTTGAATCTCTAAACATGTTTGCGCTGTTTCGATGAACTGTGTTGCGTGGAAAAGTCGTGTACGGGGACAGGGGTAGGGGGCGATTAGGAAGAGAACTGGGATAAGGGAAATGGATTACTGAAGACAGGTTGAGACCTAAGCTTCAGGGAGGAATCGCATTAAACGCATGGACTGACAACATTAGGCCTAAAATCCCATCTACTAATTGTGGAAGACATTTCTTAGCGGCAGCGGGTTTTACCGGTCACACTCGCCATCGCCAGGGGTTGTGAGTCCCAAGTTGTTGCTTAGACATTTCTCTTATTTGTACACCTTTCCTGTTCCTACTCAAGCATTTGTTTTCAGAGGCATTTAACTATCGTCAGATTTTTTTCAGTTGTTCTCCAACGCTCACTGACACATGTTAAAACTGAAAGGAGGATTCAGGCTTTCCAATACAAATGCTGTAGAGTAATTTAACTTGTTAGTTATTTAGAACATAAAACTAACACACTGCTCATAGAGAATGTTAACACATGTACGGGAGCCTCTCTTGGCAGTGCTGACACGTCACAAGCTAGCTTCGTTCGTGAAAGCTGTCAAACATGATTCTATTTCAAAGACTGTACTTCAAGGAACATTGCGGAAAAGGGGGGAGGGGGTGGAGAGTGGGGAAACATCGGGGGAAAAAAAAGGGGGGGGGGGACGTCGAAGAAGTGGAGGGCAAAGAAAAACCTCTAATGACAATATCACGAAGTGGACACGACTAATTTATCATAACCTGTTCAACAAGACAGAGAAAGATGGCTGGTTGTGTATGTTTGTGCTTCCATCGATACACCTTTACGACATTGGCGGTCAAGGGTTATGTTATGTTCTTATGATGTATGTTAAAACTGAAAAACAAGCCTTAGAATTGAAAATTTGCACCTTGGATTTAAAACTATACGGCTGAGAGCTCCATGTTTTGTTAAGGCTTTTAAAAGCTGTTGATTCTTTGCCATTGTGTGTGTGTCATAATTTCTTTCTCAGAACTTCCATAACTATCAAAATCACTTCCTAAATTAGTCAACTGATCTGTTACTGTAATTCCCGTTGTCTCTAATGTTACATCTGGTTGATCTGTTATTAGAGTCTCCAATATTTTTGTCTTTTCACATCTTATTTATAGTTTAACCGTTGTTTCTTAAATTTTTTTTTTCAGCTGTGTGTGTGTGTGTAGCTAAACCATCTTTTTAGCAGCATATCAGTGCACTTGGGAAAACCATATTATCAGCAAAATCAAGAGCTTTCAGCGTTGTGTTCTCTACCCTGTCGATTCCGGTGTTTTTGCCACATTTTTTTAATCACCCAGTCAATAGCTAAGCCATATAAAGTCAAGTAAAGTTTCATTTTCTTTAGGATTATGGAGAATATAGGGCTAGACATACACTTTTTTAAACCAATCAGCACTTGGCGGGTGATGTGGTTAGCATCACGCCCGCCGCCTTTACTTCCCAGGTCTGCACCTGGTACCCATTCAAGGCTGGGTCGACTTGAGAGTCATTTTTGAAAAAAAGTCCTGCTCCGTCAGTACGCGAATCCAGGACCTTTCGATCCGCAGGCGGGCGCCTACTTGCCAACGCCACGGCCACTCCCAATATCCTACAACAGAGGAGGTGAAATGCATTTAACCATAATTTATTTTCATTGCCCACTCTCAACATTAATATATTGTTTTAATAATAATTATTTTTCCTAATTATATGCTATAGCATTCCGAAATTCCCCATAGTGATGTACTGTGTAAATTATCAAACGGTTTCACAAAGTCGATGCATTTCAAAAAAATTATGAGGCCATTTATCGTGCCCATCTAACCTCTAGAGACAGAAAAGTGCCGACATTCACCACAAAATATCTGTTACAATCGCGCTGAAAAGAATTACACCTAAAAACTGTCGGTAATAGCTATCACTGCGCATGCCTCATCATCATCATCAGGTGCCTTGCCGACTGGCGTGGGCGATCATGGCTCTCCATAATCTACGATCTCCTATCCTATCTCCTATCATGTATCAGTTCGTGTGCCGACACACCTCCATGCCAGGCAACAAGACCGTCAAGCATCGTCTCTCGTTGTCTTCCTCTATCTCTCCTTCCACATATCTTTCTAGTGGTCACAGCATGTTTTATTTTCCCTCTTCTCATAACATGGCCGAAAAGTGATGACTGTCTCCTTCTAATGTCTGTGATAAGTTGTCTTCGGGCTCCCGCCTCTTTCAAAACCTCTTGGTTGCTCTTTTTGGCTGTCCAAGGCATTCTAAGCGTTCTTCTGTAAATCCACATCTCCGAGGCCTCCAGAAATTGTTTGGCCTGCCTACCGATTGTCCAGGATCCACAGCCATATGTTAAAACTGGATGTATGTAGCAAGCAAGTATTCTTTTTCTAGCTCCAATGACAAGGATATATTGCACAAGATGTTTTTCATTTTATAAAATGCAGTTTTTGCCTGTCCTATTCTGTTTCTTATTCTTCCATCTGATGTTATCCATGTGCCCAGATACTTAAATTTCTGTACTTGTCCTAAAATAACACCATCAACTTTTATTCGACCCAGCCTAAAATGGGTACCAGGATGGGCTGTCCTGGGAAAGTAAAGACAGCCGGCGTAATGCTGACCACATTACCCACAGAGTGCTGATGGTCTGTAAAAATATGGGACGCTCTGCCTATATGCCTGATGCGCCGAAAGGCGTGAAAAGGGATTTTTTTTTTTTTTTTTTAATATTTAGAAGATAAAATAACAAGGGATTTTGAGTTAAAATCTGTTGTGCTTCTTATCGCCTGATTATCTGGAATGTGTGGCCAGACAGTCGCTGTTTTACATCACTAGTTAAAACAACCAGATGATTGCAAGTACCCTTGTTCAAATATCACATACATTAATTAAAGTGTACTATTCCAGGTCTGGTTTTCTGATGTCATTCTAAACGTTTGCACGACTTGAGAGCACACATCCATTTTTACAAATATACCAGCTTCTGGAGAATAAGATCACTTGCTTCTTCAAACCTCACCCCCGGGTAGCAGGCGAGCAGGCAAACAACATCTTCTATAAGTACAGGTGATATCTATGTCATACAAGCAACTTACAAATTCAGTGACCACATGTCGGCCTCCCAGTACTGGGTGACACCTGCCCTCAGTCTGTGTGGCCTGGAAATATCAAACAGTGAGTTCATGTATCAAGTACCAACAACAAAAAAACAACAAAAACAACTAACTAATAAGCTAGGATAAACGCTTTTAAACTGAGATGACATGAGTAGACATCCAACTTCTTACCTTTTTTGTTCCGGGGTCTCATTCTTGTGAAAACAGGGGTAGACCCAGTGCCTTCCCAACACGTATGTCAGAGGAGCCGACACACTGCGGGCATTCTTCCAAGTCGGTCTGCTTCTGCCTGAGAAGCAGGAACTAACAGTCTGCTTATAAAAAATCCTATCTGTAAATCAGATATGGATGCAACACTCAGTTTTTGGAACAAGATTAAAGACGGATTTGAACGAAGAACAAGAACTTTCTACCGGAGTTTAAAGTCGGTGAACGTGAGGAATAAGAAGATAATAGTCATCGTTACACAAACATTGCCCGGATTCACATGGATATACTGTCGAGTGCCTTGTAAGACTGACCTCAGACAGGCACGACAAAGAGCAATGTTATACAGATCAAGACTTTAAACATACAGCGCTAACAGAACAACCAGATGTCGACCACGCAGAATAAGGACCGCAGATATTTCAGAAACCGTGAAGCGAACAGAAGAGCCCGTTCAAGTTCTCTTGCTGTCCCGAGAAGGTACTGTCCAGTAAATGTTAAAGTGCTAGGGAATAAACAAGCTTTTGCTGTTGGTGTTGTTACAAAAATGATACCCACGCACATGAAAAATGAAACATGTAAAGACCATTTATGAATGAATTCTGATAGAAGACACGAGGTTAGATTAAAAAAAAAAAAAACGTGCAAAAACGTGTGAACGTAGAATTAGGAGTGGATCCGTCAACGAGGGACGCATGAGAGGAAGACAACGCTGTGTGTGTATATTCAGTGTGACACGGGCATTGTTAGCATTTACGCTTTAAGACATTTCCTGGGGGACACGGAGCATCTATGGGTATGCCCGGTGACCTATGAAGTCGACTCCCAAATCCGTAACCAGGAAGGAAGATGTAAGATTCAACCTGACAGCATAGGTTTTTTCATGCCACTTCTTGGTCCTACCATGCAGAACAGATTGCCGCCTGTGCGTGATAGAAAATACCATCTCCCCGGCTCAACTGTCCTTGATATCTCTGAAAAGAATTGTATTTAACTGAACTACACAGAAGGAAGATGAACCCATACCCCTTACACAGGCCATCATGGCCTACCCACTACGCCACAAAGATGATTCCTTGCTGATGTATGGCATCCAATATCAGGTGGGATGCAAGTCTGCTAGAAACAGTGGCCCTATGGCTGTAACTAACTGGCTTGACCATTGGCCTTCCAACGATGCGGGAACCGGTTTTTATTGATACCAGATCCTCGTGTGGCTTCCGGGGCCCAATTGTGGCCAAACAAGTGTTTTTGTGCCCAAAAGCCTGTCGCAATTTAGAGCTTTCTTTGTAGTCGGAGTACGTCTGCCTGAGAGGCAAGGAACCAACAATTTGCATGCAAATGAGTCAGGTCGGTGAAACTGATGTGAACGCAAAAGTCAGGTTCTGGAACAGGACTAGAGTCCAGAAGTGAACGAACAACCAGAACTTTCCGCCAGAGCTTACAGCCGGTGAACGCCAAGAAGAAGCAGAAACATTCCCATTCTCCTCCTTTTCAGTATATTTTTGGTAGACTCAACATATGCTTCTGAATATTTACAAGGCTAATTACCACGAGTAGTAGAGACTGTACTAACAGTGGTAGCAGTGGCAGTAGCAGCAGTAGTAGCAACCATACTAACACTTCCTCTGCTGCTACTAGTAGTAGCATAAGTAACGATAGCCGAGGTAGTAGTTGTAATAAAAAAGGGTCCTTTTTCCAGGCCTTAACCTAAACTGGGCATATAGGGCTAGACCTCTATTGTAGTTGTAGTAATAGCACACTCTTAGACGAAATGAGCAGAGAATTACAGACAGGCACTGAACTGGTAAACAAACGTCCTGAGAGAGAAAAAAAGAGGACATCGAAGGCAAACATTAGGAAGAACATAATTACAACAGGCAAAAAATGCTGGGCTATGTCAGAAATCGAGAATGTTTCTTGCAATAGAGCGGAGTTAAGTTATCGAATGTGAGCCCTATGTGACGACTACGGCACATAAAGGATGATGATGATAATGATGAAGATGAATATCAAAGTATAGTAGTAGAAGCAGCAGTAACAGCAGCAAAAAATAGTAGTTTTTGTAGTAGCGGCGTTGGTAGCAGTGGGAGCAATTACATTCCCTATCCATACTTTCCTAGCAGACTCAGACTCACAGAACATGTTGAGAAAAGTGGAGACAGGCATGCTTCGTGCAGAGTGGCAAGCACCACTTCAGAGGTCCCGGGTAGTTAGCATGTTTTGGATATTTTCTCCAGGTCATGCCGGTGTGTTGGGAAATGAGCAGGCAAATAGACTTGCCGGCTCTGCACCGCTTGGTGGGGAACTGATATATGACAAGCTAGATATTGTAAGGGTCTTTTGAGAACGAGTGAACAGTGCGGAGGCGCAGATAGACCATTACGGTCTGAGGAGAATGGCCCTGCAGGGAGTTAACCAGTATACCCTCAACTCTCAGGGAAAGGATGAGACGGCTATACAATCAGACGGTTACCGGTGCCATCGGAATTGGAACTCCTTGCTTGCTGCTGAAGATGGGACCAAAGTACTTATAGGGGTGCACTGAGTGCTGTGATGTCGATTCCTAGCATTCAACTTTCCCAGCATTATTATTATTATCTATGTTTTCCAACAACGCCTTCTTTAGATGAAAGGCCTAGCTACAGATCCAGTCAGCTGGAGTGTGCAGGCTAACACACATGTGTAGTTTCCGTAGTTCGAGATGACAGTGATTAGTCCAACTGCTGGTTTTTACGTGTGCAGTTACTTTACTTTTTATACTGACATTTTCTTAAAACGCTGTTGTGAAGTGTTAAGTGTTATTAATTTTGCCTGCGAATTGTTCTGTACCTGAGTGTCGCACGAATTATAATCCTTTTAGTGGATATAAGGTGAGTGTGCTCACATTTTCTTCGGAGAAAAAGATGGCTAAAAATTAGTTCCAGGGAAAAATTGGACACCTGGGAAAACTAGTTCAGTATGTATGAAATATGTTCTTAAGTCTGATATTATTGTATCTGATAAAAACGTGTGTCACGTATTAGTAGAATTAATGATTTAAAAAAAAAGTGAAAATGACTGTTTTCAGATATTATTATAGAATTCCAAGATCTGGGGTCACAAGAAAGTAAAAAAAAAAAAAAAAAAAAACCTGAAAGGAAACTGAAAGTGGCTAAGTTCACTCACTAATTATCAGCAAATTAAATTATTGTTTACTATAGGGTGATAAGCTGAGTGGTTACTTTCATCTATCAACATACGGGGATATTGGGACACTCAAAGTATTTGAAGAATCATTACACTGTATGACGTGGATTATGTGGATATTAACCAGCAAAATGTATATAGTTTCTTTGGTAGTTTTTATTTCTGTTTCTCTGTTGTTGAAGCTAAGGCTCTTGTTGTTATTTCGCCCCCCCCCCCCCATGAATTTCTATGTAGGGGGATAATTGTATCTTGGACTGAAAATACTGATAATATCCCCAAGCTGATGACGTCAGCACCATGGCCCTATCTGGAGAAGGCGCTGGTTTCCAACTATTAGGCTTATGCTTGAATTTAGCTCCGACAAGTGGTTCTGTTTGTGTCCAGTGAAGGGGTGGACCTGACGTGCGATGTTTGTCTGGTTAGTAAAGGAATGTATCTTGTATGTAAAGGTTATCGGTCACATAAACGATTGAATGTTGTATGTGAAGTTAATCTGTCTAGGGAAGGTTTAGATATGACATAAATATGTTATATGTCTAGTGAACTGTTCAATCCGGTATATGAAGCTCACTGACTTGTGAAGTGTTAAATCTGGTATGTAAAGTTTATCTGTCGATGAAGGATTGGATCTCGTGTGTAAAGTTTATCTGTCTATAGAGGATTGGATCTGGAATGTGAAGTTTATCTGTCAAAGAAGGATTGGATGGAGATATATTCAGTTTATCTGTATATTAGGAATGGATTGGGTTATGTTAAGTTCATCTGTCTTTAAAAGATGGGATCTGGAGTGTCAAGTGTTTCTCTTTCGAGCATGCTATTTGATTACCTTTTCATTTGGTCCAGCTGGTGATACTTGTTTCATTACCTGCCCCATCAAACACTGCGGAGAGCAGTAGATACATTAGCTATACAAAGGTACCATAACAACAAAAGATACATATTAAAGAGAAGTCAAATATTAGCAACAGTTACACAAGAACAAAGGTCATTTAACAAAAAAGAGTCGTATTTCAACACAAATCACACACACAAAAAGTGACTTAACAACAAAAGTGACGTGGCCTCATAAGTCACATAATAAAACCTCAATTAAATCTCATTAAAAAAACCACAAACATAAAAACATACGTTGCATAACGATAAAAGCCACATACCAATCCACATAACAACACAAATAACATAATGCAAACTATATGCCCCCCCCCCCACCCCCACCCCAAAAAAAATACGGGTAACAACAAAAGTCACATAACAGAACATCACGTAACAACACGAGTCACGTGACAACATTAGTTAGATAAGAACAAAGGTCATATAACAGCCACATCTTGACTAGCAATGACGATGATAAGACTGGCAAAGTATTTTGGGATAGATGGCCCCATTCGTTGATGTGTAGTACACTCACTGACTGAATTACACCGAACAAGTCGCTTGCATATCGTGTACATGGCATGAAAACTGACCCCGGCTTTTGTTGGTCTTTTTTGATTTCGCTCGGCAATTTTGCATTCAGTAATTTGTTATTGGAAACTCAAGTCCGACGCCTACAAAGTTGTGCGCATGAAGGCAAAGGGATCCGCCGGGAAATACCTAGCAGCCGAATTGAGCTGGATGTTTTAGAATTATAAAACCGCCTTCATAACACGTAAGTAACAGATGCAATAAGTAAACAAGTAAATATATTTGTATCAACACTTTGAGACCTGTCGGGTGTGTACTGATAACCCCATGTTTTGTGTGATCACTCGTGCACAGGTATCCCGAATAAAAACAAGGCAGTAAAAACATACCGTAAGTTTTGACACAGAGAACGTGAAGTTTGTACGCCACTAACAGAGGCGGATAACACTTACAGTACTGGGTGGACATTGCTGGGCCCCTTGGTAATAATGGAACAGTGGACACCGCCTATGCATCGTGTCCTCGTAGTCATTGAGTAGACACTCCTGTTCCATCCGCCGCTGGTCGCAGCACTGGCAGTTGGCACTGAAAATGTTGGCATTTCTTCAAGTAAATTAGGAAATATCTTGAAAGCAACAACGCTCCAGTTCTTTATAACTGAACATTCATGAAGTTAGACACGATACTGGGCGCTGACAATGTTGCCATATCTTTAATTAATCTTGACTAGTTTAATTAGGAAGTAATTTTTATTTTTATTTTAGTCTCTGTCATTCGAAATTCAGTCATTTTTTACACAACTTTCTGTTATATGTACTTTTGATTACTTCTAACACAGATGATCCCTTATGCCTTATCCAGTTTCGTCCTTTTCAGGACGAAATTTTTTGTCATTTGAAGCCCTACTCTGGCTTTTGCCAGGGGCCGCAATATAGGCAGGCCATAAATATGGCCAAATGTCTGAACGCGGTTTTTGGGACCTCTCCACGGCGATCCTCATCCGCATGGTGGCACTTTGTGTCATTGGGTGTTTATTGCTTGTGTGATGTCCTGGTGGGGTAGAAAGTCAGTCAGTCAGTCCCTTATGCCGAAATGTCGAACTGTCCAGTATCAACTCTCTCGGACTTCTGCTGCCTCTTGTCCCCTACTACTTTCTCCCACCGGGTCGGTCTCCCAAATGCCCAGCCTAGCCGCCCGACTACCCGAAGGATATAACGTCGGTAATCCAGACTAAACGGGGAAACCTCTAGGCAGATTTTTTAAGATGGCATTGCCGTTTGGGTTTCTCCCGTGACTTGGTTATGACCGATTCCGGACTCTTTTGGCCAGACCAGTGCAGCAAAGCTACACTTTGATCTTAGCCAAAAGGCCGAGAAGCGATCCCCATCGTGCGATTTACTCCCGTGTTCTTGTTTTCATGGCATGACGACAATTGGATTATCCCCTTCTGATGGGCGCAGTCAGCTCTCTTTTTCAGTTATTTTTGTTTTGACATCTTCTTTACTTTTATTATACAAGGTCCGAGAATAAGGTAATGAGACTGATTTCATAAAAATTAAAACCATCAACAGTTGAAGCTATAACCTGTATTTTATCCAAAGTAACCACTTGTGCATTGATACAGCAAATGACATGATCTAACAAACACTGGAACGACCTCTGTAGTTCTTCTGTTGTTATGGCCCTTAAAGTCGATGTTACGGCCCTTTGGATGTCATCAATTTCGTCAAAGAAGTGCCATTTAAAAGTAACTCTAGTTTTAGGAATAGAAAATAATCAGAGGCAAGCGAATCTGGGGAATAGGGTGGATGGTTGAGAACACATGGTTGTTTTTGGGCCAACAATTTCTGTTTTGATGATATCTCGTGGGTACTCAACCCGCTGATGTTTTTGGTAATCAGACAACAAATGCGGTACAAACCTGCAAGCAACTTTTTTCTTGCTAAAATCTTACACTAAAAGTTTACAAAAGATCTCTCCATTAACACCTAATTCATCTGCTATCATCGTGACAGTTAAACAAAGATCTTCATATATCCATTCTGTGACTTTTGTAATGAGTTCCTCGTTATGAAAAAAAAATTGGCCGTCCAGGTCTAGTTGCATTAGTAATCATTTCTACACCGCTTTTGAATCGTGAATACCACAATAAAATCTGTGCACGAGAAAAACAATTATCTATCTCTATAAACTTATCGCATCAGTTCAACAGTCTCAGTGGCGCCTTTTCTAAATGTAAATTTAGAATTTAATTTTAGCTTTTTGCTCCTTGCTGATTACGTAACAATGGATCTCTGACCAGGTCAACAAAATGTAGGCTTGTTTGTTGTCTGCTTATCGTGTGGCAATGAAAAGTTGCCAGATCATAGGTAAAAGTTGCCTCTTTAGATTTCATTCTTTGCTTCATAGAATGCACTTTTGTCTTGGCTACAATACAATCAGTCTCATTACTTAATTTTCGGACCTTGTATATCTAGGGTTCTGTCATCACTCGTCTTTACAACCACATCCCCGCCACTTCCACATAAGTAGTTCATGAATCGCACGCCAGCTGCACACGATTCACCTTCGTACATTCGGATAAGATTGATACAGCTCTGGAGAATTTCACAAGCAACAATAAACACACGCAAAGAAGTCAGTCAGCACTCTAGAAGTTAGAGGAAAACTGTGACTGTCTAGACAATGTAGACGTAGAGAGACAATGCTGTTATGACATGAAATGATGAGAATCAAAACCGTTGTGGCAGGGACCACGGAGCTGTGCTGGTCGTTTTGGTTACAGGGTCGACTATGGTTGTGAAGGTCGAAGTTACCAGACGACGCTGGGAGTGACCTCTCCAGGGCACAAACCGTGGTATGTTGAAACCAAGTACAGAGTGTTTATTGCTTAGACAAAAGATACCACCTCTCTACCTCAGCGGCAGCGCCAAGGGAAAGGGGATGGCAACAGAGATGGCACCGAAGATCTCAGCTGCTAGCTCCGCATCCTTTACATTTAGAAGAATCGGCTGCTCCTCAGAAGTATGCCATGGCTGAGAACCAGTAGTGTAGGAGCTTTGTGAAGTGTAAACACACACTCACACACACATACACTCGCGCGCGCACGCTCTCTCTCACACACACACTCACAACAGGTACATACTGGAGATGTCTGAGTCTCGACTTTTCCCTGGAGTCGCCCGTGCTTCTCATCGCCTGCGACAGAAGATACGAGGTTAATCAAAGTCCAGTCGTGACCAGTTTATAAATGTTTGGTCATGACAGTTGTTAGAGTCAATGAATACATAGTTATCTACGTTCAGCCGTGACAGTTGTTAGATCAAACGAACACAGTCCACGGGCAGTCTCTGGACAAGGGAACAGTTGTCTAACACACAAAAATGTTCTGCTACTTCTTCTTCTTCTTTCGTTCGCCTGAAATAAGTTGTCTATATCAGCAGTTTTGTCTCTTGTAAAAATTTCACTGTCGTTGTTAGTTCATTCAGTGGTCCATAGAGTTTACGTTCCACTGTTGTTCTTTCTGGCCAAAAGGTTTGCCTTAATGTGTCAAAGTCGGTGCAGTCCTGGATTACATGCTCTGCTGTCTGGGGCACATTTTCACAGGTGCACATGGCTGATACACCTATCTTGAATTTTGTGTACATGTGGTTACGTAATCGGTTGTGCCCTGTTCTGAGGCGGAGAATAATGACTTGTTCTGGTCTGTCCATAATAAAATAGTCGTTTTGTGCTGAGGCTGGTGGTTTCCTGATCGATTAAATGATTCTTTTCTTTTGGTGGTATGTGACTGGAACATCGGGCGGATCCTGTCGCACCTTCCCCTGCCAGTTGATCAGCTTTCTCATTTCCAGGCACTTCACAATGAGACGGTATCCGCGGCATTACGACTCTTCGCTGAACGCTGAGTTGTGTCAGCAGTGTTTGCAATTCTGGTAGTTTCCTAGACTGAAGTGCTTCAAGTACTGATTTAGCATCTGTCAGCATTACCACATACTGTGAGCCAATGTTGGTATATAGCAGTTTCTCTGTAGCTATCTTGATAACATGGGTTTCTGCATCGTAGTTATGGCAGTACTTCCCGGTTGGTACGCTGGACTTATCCCTAGTACCATCTGGGAATTCGATGTACACTCCAGCGCCACCATTTCTAACTGCACTTTCTGTGGACCCATCTGTATAGACTCTGACCCATTGTTCTTGTGGGTATTCTTCATCAATATAACTGAGGGTGGCCATTCTGCGTTGTACACTATCTTGCTCTTTCTAGTCAAATATCCCTTTCACATTTGTGTGGATTTGTACCGTTAGTTTACATTTTTCTCTCTATGGGGTTTGTTCCGGAATACTTTTAAGTGGGCAACCAATTTCTGGAAAGTCAGGAGTTTGTCTACATATTCTTTTTGCTTGGTGTATAAAGCTGCTTCTTTTTAACCGTCCCAAGGCTAGGTTTTTAAATTTATTTTCCATCGGGTGATCTGTCATACTGAGGAACTTTTCAGCTTGTATTTGCAACTTTATATCTCTGCGTTCTCTCAGTGCCCGTGTTTTCCCAGCTTTCTCCATTTCTAATATGGGGGTTAATTTCATCCCTCCTGTGATGACTCTGAGCGCTTGATTTTGCACTTTGTCTAACTCCTTTAATGTCGTACTAGATGCTGAACACCATGCAGTTGACCCATATTCCAAGTGTGGAGGAAGTATGCTCTGCTTGTATGCTTTATTGAGTATTTTCCCATCGGCTCCCCATATGGTTCCACTTAGTTTTCTTAGTACTGCTGTCTTCCTCCTGGCTTTGGTTGCTGCCTTGTTGATATGTTTTCTCCATGTCAACCTGTCATCAAATGTGACTCCTAGGTATGTGAGCTCTTTATCATCTCTCAGGGGTATTCCGTTTATTTTGATGGTGCCGGCTTTTTGCTTTGGGGAGAGGGTGAATAGTGTGATGCTTCATTTGTCTGTGTTGATGCTGACACACCATCTATTGGCCTATGCCTCAAGTGCATTTGTAGCCCGCTGTAGTATTTTTGTGGCTGCCGTTGCTTGTTCATTGGTGCACCACAGTACCAGGTCGTCGGCATACATTGCCATTTTGATTCCATTTGGTATCTCAGCAACCAGATCGTTGATGAATAAAAGGAAAAGTGTGGGCGACAGGACACCACCTTGAGGGACGCCTTGTCGCAGTAGAACCTTTTTACTTTTAAAACCCTCTTCCTGTACCCGGGCTTTTCTGTTATGTAGATATGATTTAATCCAAGTGTACATTTTTCCATTTATTTTATAGTTTCTCACTTTCTTCAAAAGCCCCTCCTTCCAAACCTTATCAAAAGCTTTCCTTAAATCTATCCATGCCGCGAGTACCAGTTTCTTATCTTGAAAAGCATCCTCTATTTCTTGGGAGAGGTATATTGCCTGGTCTTCCGTAGAATAGAACTTTCTAAAGCCCGCCTGCTGTGGTGTAATGATGTTTTCACTTTCAATGTACCACTGTAGTCTGAGGTTGGTGATGCGCTCCATTGTTTTACAGAGACAACTTGTGAGGCTGATCGGTCTGTAGTTGGAGGCATTAGAACTGTTTTTCCCAGGCTTTATGAGGGGTATCATAATTGCCTCTCTCCAGATCTGTGGAACATTCCCTGTTGACCAGCAAGCATTAAATATCTGTAAAAGCTTTGTTATGGCTACTTTTCCTAAGTTTCTGATAATTTCGTTTGATATACCACCTGCTCCTGGTGACTTCCGCATTTTCAGCTTTGAAATGGCCAACTCCAGTTCATTAAGTAACTGGACTAAGTGGGTTTTAAGTCTGTGTTTTCATTGGGCGATGAACAACATCACAGACCAGGAAACTGGACAAGGAAAAGTTCCTGACCCGGAAAGGACCGCAAGTAAACACCAGGCTGGTGTCAACGTTTTGGGTGAACATTTTTGGTACGTTAAACGGCGTAAATGGGATCTGCATTGTTGATCTGTAATCCAAAATGAGACTTTCTATTATCCAGTACGGTATAGTAAATCTGTTGGTAGCATCTCGGAGGGGGGACACTGGTCCATCAACGAAGGAGAACCTCCCAACCTGCATACAAGAAAGGTGATAAACATATATGTATAATTGACAAAAGCTTTGTTGTCTGTATTATTTGTATTTTTTTTTTTTTTTGTTCACTGTCCGTTATCAGGACTATGCCACTATTCTACTTGCCAGACAAAAAATGTATGAAATACCCAGGCTGTATCTGTTTAGTTGTACATACGGCCTATTTCTCGAAGAGTGAATAGAACATAAACCTCTTTCCTAATGAATAAACCTTGTTCAACCTAATGATAAGGTTATAATTGCGGCCTTCAACACGGGGTTTTCTTTGTTGCATGTGGGTGAATCTTTGATAATCTTCCCCTCTGCATCGACCGTAATGCTAACCGTCTTGTTTCTGTTGTGCTCTTGGATAGAAGTAGCCCGTAGGAGGACTTAGTGCGTGCTTCTGTTGTTACGTATATCACTGTCAGCGTTCTGACAAGGTCTTGTGCCAAGAAGGACTGCGCTGGCCTCGCTTGAATCTCTCTAGTCTTTGTCTGGTTTCGTACTGACTGATGTCTGTAGTGTCCTCTCATCTAGTTCTGCTGGGTTTCTTTCTTCTGGACTGAACTCTGTCACGTTTTTTACTGAAGTTGTTGCATCTTTGTACTGTTTTTCTTCTTCTCTATGCCCCGCAACAGTTCATAGCTGTATGGGACACTGCAATCTCTCCATTAAACAGTTTCTACTTTTTCTCTATTTCCTTCACAATTCTCTTACATTTACTCCAGTTTTCTCCAGACGTCTGTATCCTGTTGGATCGTGTGATGCAGATCTTTCAGATATTTAATTTTTTGGGATTGGTTTCTTCGTTAACTGCAACTATTCCTTTCTCTGTGCTGATTTATTATTTCTGGGTGCACAGAAAATTGTGCAGCTGCTCTTTCAGTTGCTGCATCTATATGTACATGTTACAAATCACCATAACGTCTGGTCTGATTGTTCGATCAGCGCAGTATAAGAAGTCCGAGGCCTGAGAGTCTTAACCCAGGCCTCCCCCCTCCACCTCTTCCCGAAATTTACTAGGGGATAACTGGCCGTAACAATGTTGAAGGGGAGCCTGCTACTGACGATCGGTAGACTCCAGCTGTGCAAGCTATCGCTGTGGAGTTCTTCTTATTACATACTTCTTCATTTTCTTCTGTTCTCTACTCCTGGAATTCCTCGTGGCGTCAGGACAGGAAGAGATCTCCAGAACGGGTCCTTCTGTTTGCCAGATATATTGTTTTCAGTGTCTTTGATATTTCTGCAGTCCATCTTGTTATTTACAGCCGCTTGAATATATAAATAAAAAATAAAATAAAAAACTATGCGAAAGGAAGGATAAGCGAATAAAACAGCACAAACATATTGATCTTCCACGTAATATCCCCCTAGCTGTGTATGATTCATGACAAGGACATGCTTAACGTTATTGTGCTCAGCGCGGTCCAACAGCCCCAAACTGCTATCCCCTCGAGTATTTCTTGGAGACATCTGCGTGCAAAACAAACACAGGACACAATCAACGGCTGTAAATGCAGTATCTTCTTCTTCTTCTTCGTTCACCGGTTGTGCAGTATCAAAACCCATCATCAGGATCTGAATGTAATTGTGCAGCGGGGAGGTAATCCCAGGATTTGGTCGATGAGGAAAGACAAGACGGGAAAACAATCAGACTGCAACTGGTACCGAAGCAACTGGATTTCTACCAAGACTGCTAAAGATGGGGACATGGCGCTTAAGGGAATATCATGAGTGCCATAGCGTCAGTTCTGAACTTACTTATGTTTTAGCAACTCACCATAATTAAGAGAACTGCTATAACTGTAATGATTCCAGTGATGGCCACGAAGAATATGATAAAAGATTTCATTCTGTGATCGGATTCCCTGGTCATTCTGCGAATCTCTGCTGGCGACAGGAACTTCTCCCTGGGTTCTGACGAGAGGACACGGGTTGTTGTATCAGCATTATAACTGATAAATTACCAACAACAATAATAACAAAAACAGCAACATCAACAGCACACTCACCAATAAAAGCAACAACAACAACAGCAGGAAAGCACACTCACCAATAACAACAACAGCAACAACAAGAGCAGCAGCACCACCACCAACACAAACAACAACAATACGAACAACAACAACAGCAACAACAACAGCAACATCACACTCACCAAAAACAACCACAACAGCAATAACAACAACAGCACCACCACCAACACAAACAACAAAACAAAAACAACAGCAGCAGCAACATCAACACCAACAGAAGCAGCATCAGCACCACAGCATCACTACCACTATCACCACCACCAACAACAACAACGACAACAACATTTGCTGCATATTTTTGGGTGTATTTTTGTTAACACAACTATTATTACTGTTACTATAGTAATTTCAAGAAGTCGTACTAAACTTCAAAAAATCTGGTAACTCAGTAACCCAGGCTGTTGTTGGGGTCTATGTATTACCCAACCTATTGGTTGAGAGGGGTTTCTGTTGCTTGTCCCTGTGTGATCCTCATCCGAATGGTGGCACTTTGTGTCACGGGGTGTTTATTGCTCCGTGTGATGCCCTGGTGGGGTTGGAGGTCAGTCGATCTTCTTCTTCACAATGAATTTTCTGCACGGTGTTGTTCCTACAGTCTGTCTAATAATATCAGTTCCAACTTTGTCTCTGGTGGTTAAGTTGGCGGCTTTTCTTAGGCATCTCATTTCACATATGTTAATTTTACGTAGGTTAACCTCCCCCTAATGTCCATGTCTGGCACTGGTAGCACACATTTGATATGAATGTGATGTTTATAATCTGTTTCTAGGCACTCGTACTTATGTTTAGATGTCTTAAAAACGGTGTGTGTCAGTTTGTAAATAATTGCGCTTATTCGTTGGAATTTTGTTTCTATTTCCCAAACTATTCTTCCGTCCTCCGAGAACATACTTCCTAGATATTTAAATGTTTTAACTTGCTACAGACAAGTACCATTGAAGAGAAGAAGCGGACTAGGGATTCTGCTAACCAGAATTACCTCAGTTTTAGTAGTATATACTGTCATGTTATATCTTGAGCATGTTGAACTTAGCCTGCTTAACTGGTCTTGCAGTCTACTTCACTCAGTGTAGAACAGGTACTGATCGTCTGCAGATACTAGCTCATTTATTGTGTGGAAATCCAATTCTTCCTCTGGAAAGTTAGGTTTTTGATTTTCTGGATTGTCTGGGTCGACTGCTCTAAAGTTTGCTTCTCTTTATATTTTTTCTGTGTGTATATTGCATAAGAGAGGAGTTAGCACACATCCCTGTCTCACCCCTGTATTGAATGTAAACATATTAGATCTGCCTTCTCGTCTTCTCACTACGCCTTGACAAATGTGGTACATGGCCATGATGTTATCTATCAATCGTCGTTGTATCCCATTATCCTAAAAAAAAAAAAAAAAACACCACCTCATAGTTTGTCTATATCGAAAGCTTTTTCTTGATCTACAGACACAATATTCAATTCATCTACTTTTTCTCTATTTATTTCACAATTCTCTTACATTTGCTCCTTGTTTTCTGCAGACGCCCGTATCCTGTTGGATCGTGCGGTACAGAATAGTTTTTTCGCTGGTCTTATTGTAAATAATGCATGATGTAAATGTGCAACCTTTTTCCTTCCTGAAACTAAACTGTAATGTACTTAGTTGCTGTTCTACTATAGGTCTGTTGTAATGACTTTGCGTGTGTGACTAAAGAGTGATATACCGACCTCTGAACGATGTACAGTCTCTTGTATTACCCTTTTTTTGTTGTTGCTAACATGTATTATCAGTGCTTGCTGCCAATCAAGAGGAACTTTCCATTCTTCCAATGCTGTACTGAAAATTTTTATCAGCCATTTGGTGCCAGTTTGACAACAAACTGGAATAGCTTTTGTAGTTATTCCATCTAAACCAAGTGCTTTGTTTTTAGGCCTCTTCTGTATAACAGCTTTTACTTCTGATGTTAAAATGTTTGGTTCATGCTGGTCACTGCCCTAGGGCACACAACTGATGTTTTCATCATCGTTTTCAGGGTTGAGTAACTCTCTAAAATATTCTGCCCCTCTTGATAGCCGGTAATGTGTATTAAATACTGGATTGTCTCTCTTGATGTTTGTAATGGTGGCTGGGTTGTTGAATTCATCTCGTGATCTGATATTTGTAACCTGTTCGTAACATTCTCTAGGGGAGTTTCTACTATATGTGGGGATGTACTCTCCAAACTTTTCCCATAATTCATCTTTTAAAGCTTTGATCATTCTTATCAATCTATTCATAAAATCTTCTTTACATTTGGGTTCACTATATTTGTTTGCATGCTTCCTTTTTAGTTAGAAATGATATCTTGGACATCGTTATTCCACTTTGCAGTTCTTAACCGTTTGTCTTGCCGTATATTTTTAGTTCCGCGTTTGTTTTTAAAAGTGTTAGGTTTGGCAGATTTGAGGCTTGCCCAATCGTTCTGTAATCTAAATACTCGACAGGAAAGTTCGTATTTGTGATGTCTTCTTTATATTGGCTTTTGACAGTGTTATCATGTAACTTCCTCACTGGTATAACCAAGTAGTGTAGTGAAGTTGATCTTCTCGACTTTAAATGTTCATGATAATCATATTAAAATAATAATAGTCTATATTATTATAATGATGAAATTCACAAGGTGCTGGACACTGTTTTAGAAGATTCGGACTATAAGAAGAACGCGCGTTCGTTCTGAGATTTTTTTGGGGGGGGGGGGGGGGGGGGGGGTTGTTTTTGGCTCCAGAAATCATGAGTTGTAAACCCTTTGGCTCGGTACTATAGATATCGCAACCCCTCTGCCTTGATTCCATGATAGATAACGTTAATATTGGAGATATATGACTTTTCTGCCTACCACCGAGCGTTAACTTGGACCACAAGGAGTTTGTCACCCGGTCGCCGATCAACTGGTTTAACCATTTTATCTAGTGCGCCGGGCTGAAATCTTGATAGGCTTGGTTACGTTTAACCAGAAGCAGAAAATACATACGTGTTGGGATCTCAATAGGCTTGGTTACCTGGGACTAGGAAACATAAAATATAAACGTGCTGGGAACTAAAAAGGCTTGGTTAACTGGTAACAACAAACAAAAATACACGCGTGTTAGGATCTCAATAGGCTTGGTTAACTGGGACTAAGAAACATAAAATATAAACGTGCTGGGAACTAAAAAGGCTTGGTTAACTGGTAACAACAAACAGAAATACACGCGTGTTAGGATCTCAGTAGGCTTAGTTATCTAGGAGAAAAAAAAAAACACCCAGAAAATACATACGTCTTGAAATCTCAAAAAGGCATAGTGTCTAAGGAATAAGACACAGAAAATACATACGTCTTGGAATCTCAATTAGCTTGGTTACCTAGGACTAAGGAACAGAAAGTACATACTTTTGTGATCTCAAACAGCTTGGTTACCTATGACTGAGATACAGAAAATACTCACGTGTTGGGATCTCCTTGACTTGGGTAACTAGGACAAAGAAACAACAAGTACATACGCGTTGGGATGTACGTGCTGGGATCCCAAAAGGTTTTGTTACATAGGAAAAAGGAACAGAAAATAGAATAAGAAACAGAAAGTACATTCGTGTTTGGATCCCGAAAGACGTGGCTACGTAGGAACAAGAAACAGAAAGTACGTACATGTTGGGATCTCCTTAGGCGTGTCTAACCTAGGAACAAGAATTTAAAGTACATACATGTTGGGATCTCCATAGGCGTTGTTACCTAGGAACAAGAGTAGGAAAAGGAGTTAATACCAAGAATTAAATGAAGAATGTATACATTCAGACCAGCATCAATGCACGCCAATACATCACTGGGTTGCTTGATAGAAAACAGTGATTAGAACACTAGTCAGAAAAGGCCACATCGATATATGCAAGAGAAACGGAGATATACAGGTGGACAGACAAAATGTGAGAGACAGCTGAGACACGAAGAGGACGACATGACGGATCACCCACGCTAAAAAGACGACAAATGAATGAGATCAGCGAGTATACAGGGAAAGACGCGGGTGTCAAGAAGATTAGACGACAGATAATAGCATCGAGAGAGGCCAAGGACTGACGATAGTATTAAGCGATGCTGAAAAAACATCATAGGACGATAAGAGATGAACAGGTGCGGGGGGGGGGGGGGGGGAATCACGCGGGCTTATAAAGAGATATTTAAAAATGGAGGGGGGGGGGGGGAGAAGGAGAGAGATAGATGGACGGTTAGGCGAGGACCATGAAGCTGGGCGGTCGACAAGAACTTGCGCTTGTGAACAGAGAGTTGACTAGATGACCAGGAGTAAACTTGGTTAAGCTTCGGTAGAAGAGATATTTTCACAGGACGTTAAGAGGGACTTGAGAAACAGTCAAGAGGAGGTTATAACCTGTTCGTAATGAAGTAACGTCCTAGCAACTTATATCGAAGTATAGGAAGCATCATTGTGTTATATGTACTGATCGTAGTATGCAAATACACAGCAACAAAACTTGAAGTGTCCATCGTTATTTATTGAAAAGGAATTATTGTCGTCAGAGTCAATTGACATTGTGTTATGTAATAAACAAACATAATTGCAATTGATATGTTGGATTACTGGCTGTGTTGTTAAACAAGTTCAGGAGACATACCAAGACTATCTGCATTACTTGTTTCGTCTAGGCATCTTTATACTTGGGAAGCATGAAAAAAAAAAAACTATGTCACACGCGAGAAAGAGATATGACGCCGTGACCAAGGACAGTCCTGTTTAAATCAACAACTTAATAAATCAAGACTGCTCAGCTAGAACAAAGTAAGCAACTACCATTAATCATGAACTAAACGAACGTTGATGATCAAACTTGATAGAAGAATACACTTCAGCAGAAACTATGAAGGAAAGTGAATCAAACCAACAGCCTGCACTGTCTATGACTCAGTCTTGGTAAGATAAGGCCAGATTCGAGGTAACTACGCGCACCGTTCAACGACTTGATCCGGGCAAGATAATGCCTCATTCAAGGTAATTACACGAACCGTCTGCATTAGAATCCAGGGAGGCTAGCCCATTCTAGCATAAACATACTTTCGACACCCAATGAAGAGTACGCATTTAGAAGACTGGGTGAAAGTTAGGAGCATTTTTCAACAAATTGTGTACTAGGTGCGACGCTAAGAATTGTAAACTAAGTCCTACTCTAAGAACATAAAAACTGAAATAAGAGCGTTTATCTAAAACCGTGAAGAATAATTATCATAAAATACCCCGTTCATATTTGTTTAAAATGGTGTAGGTAAAACCTTTTCTCTTTTTTTTTCAACATTTCTTTCAAGCGTAAAAAATCCTTACACGACGGTGTCGAATTTAACTGTGCTATTATCTGTCTTGTATTGTTAGAAAAAAAAATCGTTTATTTCACATGAAGAATCGAGAAAGACAACAATACATTCATCAAGATAATTTTATAACATTTTCTTGTATTATTGTGCAATTTACATAATTAAGAAGTATCCATATTTCAAAATGGCTGAACAGGGAACAGTGTAAGCGCAGTTCAGCAGAGTTATGGTGAAGTTAGGAAATCTGTATCCAGGTTAGAGTATAACGTTCGGCGACAGGGAGACAATAACAATTTAAAAATGGATAAGTGAGATAGAAAAATATGCTTTCCTTTCATTTGCAACACGTTTTGATATTAGGCGTTTAGCAGGTCAGATGAGTTCTTCCGCGGTTTCAGAACACATAAAAAGAGAATAAGATCAGAATGAAGAAGAAACTTGGGAAGATTTGAAAAAAGAATTAGCACAACATTTTAGCGATGTCACAGACAGATGGTCTTTTCCAAGATGCATTTTTGTAAGAAAAGATACAATCACAGCAGACTTGTCTTATTCCAGTATCAATCTTCAGTGACAGATTAATAAGAGATAGTTTACTGAAACTCCGATTATTGCGCGCAGGTCCCATAACCGTAAACCAGGCAGTTGCCGTAATGCTTAAAGAAGAGAGTTTAATGCGGAACGTTTTCCCTAAAACTGAACGACTAACAGATGAAGAAGATACCAGGATGACAGAACTCATTGACATTTCACAATATAGGCCACACATAGACAGACATAAAAATGAGAGACATAGACACTCTTATAAAAAGGCAGTACAGCAAAATTAGGCTTGCTATAACTGCTTAGGTCCCCATACAGTTTTTGCCTGGTAGGCAACCGACCCACAACATAGCTGACAGACAGACCGCACGCTAACACATATTTTAGAGGTGAAAGATCGTGGCAAGTCAGTCATAGAAGTCAGGAACATAACTACCAAAATAATAGCCGCTCGGGAAACGCAAGGACCGCTCTAAAAGTTCAGTAGGACACAAGAGAGATAACGCAATAGATAGGCATATGAGAGTTAAACCCCCCTAGACAAATTAATGCATCAGGTAGCCCGTGATGTTGCCTAATAGAAATCAACAATAATAAGTTTAATTGCCTTGCTGATTCAGGGACAGATTTGTCCCCTTTAAATTATAAGGTATTGAAGATGATTAGAGACACTAAAGAAAGCTTACAATCTGTTACCGGGGCCAGTATACTACTGTTATGTAAAGACATGATTTCCTTTTCTTTTTACATAGGTGAAATACAGCTAACATATCTCTTCGTCATAGTAAAAGCGACGAGCCGTCATTGAATTATAGAACCGGGCATACTGGCTTAGCATGGCATAAGACTGTATTTTGACCTTTAAAAGCTTAGGGGATAGGTACGTAGATCTTACAGATGACATTCGCTTCGCATGTGTTGTGCGAACTCAACAAACAATAATTCTCAAACCATCCTGGGCAAACTATTCGAACGACAGTGATACAAGAAGCAATGTTGAACGAATCATGCTTATCAACTACAGATGGCATTGTAAAGTTAGCTACTTGGCTCATTTTTTCGGTCCTTATCACGAACGCGACAGGAAAAACGGTAACATTGAAGAAAATACATATTACAGCCAACGTAGAATGGGATATTTGAGAGGAAACAAGTACAGCTAAAAAGACACAGAGAGGAAAAAGGAGCTATAAAATATGATCCGTTACTGCACATAACGATGATGCTAATCGATTTCCGGTTTCCCCGATAGGATAAATTATGCAAAACAGGAGATTACACTATCCTATATATAACCAGAGTTACAGACCACAGAGTACGAAACCACACCATGACTACCAGGGTCAAGTGAGGTTACAAATACGGAATGAAAGAGGATACAATATAAATGTTAACAAAGCCGCCAGGTTACAAAAGTTAAAAAATAATCGAAAGATCAGATCACAGGAACGGTGGCATAAGTATGGTAACAGATATCAGAAGATTAGCAGAGTAGGAGATGTTAATGAAGGTTCGAGATCAAATCTGGACAGAACAGTTGAGTTGCTGAAACAGTTACAGGCGGAATCAGAACACAGGGACATTTTTGGATAATTTTTAGTCAAAAAAAAAGTACATGTGTTTGCACTGAGAGATATGGAGTTGGGGGGGGGGGGGGACACAATCTGTTCAGATGGAGCTGGGCACAGGGGATCATAAATCCATTAGCTTAAGGCCGTATCGGACACCGCTTAAGGATTGAGAGATAGTGGAAAAAGCTATACATAACATGTTTTAGGGCCTCATTATTGAACGATTGTAGTTTCCACTGGCTTCGTATGCCTTTTGGTCTACGATGGAATCTAAGTACGCACACGAGACTAGTTGATCAAGTACTTAACGATATGCAAAAGTTCGCATTAGCATATGTTGACGACATATAAGTATTTACGTCAGGATCCGCAAAAGACCACTTAGAATGCGTTGCGCAGGTGTTTGACAGGCTTAGGGAACATTCCATAGAACTAAAGCTCAGCAAATGCAATTTTCTTAAGACCGAGACCAAGTATCTTGGCTTCGTGATTATTAGGCAGGGATACAACCCGATCCACACAAAAAAATGTAAGCTATACAAGAGTTACCGCATCCCACAAACGTAATGGAAGTGAAACGATTTATTGGAATGTGCGGCTATTACAGACGATTCATACTAAATTTCCCTCAGATGGTTGAACCATTAGTTAACCGCGCCCAAAAATAGATTAGATTTAAGTAGACAATTGAGTGCTAAGCCGCATTGAATATCTTAAGGAAAGCTTAAAAGTAACGCACATTTTAGCTCACCCAGACACAGATAAAGAAATGACTCTATACACAGACGCCCTTGACTTCTCGATCGGAGGCAATTTACCAATAACTATGAGGGAAGAGGAGCCAGAGGTTGTGACAGAAAAACATAATAAAAGACCAATTTATTTAATCTCATTTCATTTTTTTTTATCCTATAAGCTCAGCAAATGCCAGAGTAAATTACCCGTTTTTGCAAAAGAGGCATTTGCTATCCACTATGCCCTGGAAAAGATAAATGCACGTTTTTTGATCAAACTGATCACATGCCACTAAAAGGTTTGCTGGAGCTCCCCTTACAAAACAGGAAAATACAAACGTGGGCACTCTATATACACGCTTATGAAGCAACAAATACTTTACTGATTTATTATCAGGAGTTTCCCACAAGGACAGCCCATATAAAAAGGATGATGGAAATGTGAACATAGACGACCACACGAGGGAGAGAAATGCTATAAACACAAACAGATACGAAGAGCTAGGCATTAATGACGAATTGGATTAAACAGGAGAAATCCAAAAAGAGATAGCAAATGACTTTATTCATTTTGACATGACGATTGAAGGACAAATAAATAAAAAAGAATAATAGAGGAGTTGCAAGCAAACAAAACGAGTAAGAAAAAAAAATGCATGATTCTGCCAAAGGATATACAGTTATACTTTTTAACAAATGAGGAGGATGATCCGATATCAAGGAAATATATCCCCAGCCATCTGTTCCTGAGAGTGCTGAGCCAGTATCATAATGACAATGATCACTTTGGAATAGATCGCACTTACAATGTTAATAGAGCAATATATTTGTTCTCAGATCTAGACCTGGCAGAGATGGCCGACTGTTTTAACCAGAGTATTAAGACAGCATCAGTACCGCAAGACTGGGTGCACAGCTATCTAATACCACCACCAAAACCTTTTAAAGATCATTCTAAACTTAATGGCCTTAGAATCATCACCTTACAAAAGACATTTGGAAAGGTCTTGGAGAATATAGTTGCTGTAAAGTTACAAGAATTTTTGGAAAGGGGGAAGCTTCTCCCAAGAGGTCTGGAAAGTTACAGGTCAGGAAAAGACACTTGGGCAAAAGCGGCCACTTTTGCTTTTGACGTCTATGGAGGGTTCCAGAACAGACAGGAAACTATGGCGGTAGGACTAGATCTCGAGAATGCTTATAACAGAGTGAGATACGACATCTTAATGACTGCACTGAGAAAGAAGGAGGTCAATTCATTGCTGGTGAATTGGGTTGCAGCTGTCCTGTATTCATGTCGGGTTGCTCTCCGACTGGGCTCATGGACCTCTGAACCATGCACTTTGGTACAAGGACTGCCACAGGGATCCGCCATCTCGCCTGTGCTCTTCAACGTGTATACGAGCAAGATTGCAAGCCTAGAAGCACCAGGAGTTGGAAGGATACTGACTTTTGCGGATGATATACTTGCATATAGACAGGGGGAAGAGAGGGAACAAACAGCTCGGGAGCTACAAGTGACAGTAGACAATGTGACTGAGTGGTGTACAGAAATGAAGGCTGTCGTCCACCCGGAAAAGGCGTCTGTTTTGTGGTGTTCTCTGGACAACAGAATCGTTAAAACTAATGTCCCAAGTCTCACGATAGATGGCAGAGACGTCAACAGAGAGAGTATACTGAAGTATCTGGGAATTACATTTGACAGGAGCCTGTCATTTAAGGACCATGTGGAGAGTGTTGTGACGAGATGCCAAAAAGGACTTAGTGCACTTAAGACAATGGCTGCAATTGACACAGAGCAGAGAATGCTTTTCAAACTATATCAGCACCTGATCCTGTCAGTGGTGGATTATGTCCTGGGACTGCTTACCGTCTCAAAGAGCCAGATGGACAAACTTTAGCGCATACAGACCGCGGCTATGCGGGTCATTCTGGGTTGCACCAGAGACACCCCAGTGGTGTGTATGCGATACATCCTTGGTTTGCGGCGGTGCAGGTAGGCACAAGATGATGCAGGCGAAGTCATATCTCAGGGTAGCTGCAGACACAGACAACCCTCTGCATGAAACTTTGGGTGCAGTTATGGGTCAGCGACTGATAAGAGGGAGGTCATGGATGGCTCAGGCAGAAGACACAATCAGACAGGTTTGCATCCTTGAGAACATTAGGCGAGGAGAGGAGTGGGTCAAAGTGCCACCTGAACAGTCCGACTTGTGTAGGGCTATGATCACACTGAGCCGGGAATGCAGAGACTGGCCAGCAGGTGCCACGGAAATGGAAATTCAGCAATTTATTCAAGATAATGCTCGCTCAGAGGATTTGATCATTTACACAGACGGTTCAGTGTCAAGAGGCAAAAGAAGTGCTTGGCGTTTCTTAGCAAAAGTTAATGGTCGACGTTTGGTGCAGGAGAGCCAAGCATATGATACCACAACATCCAGCTTAAGAATGGAGGTGGAGGTGGTCACTGCAGCTTTCCGCTGGCTAGAGAGCACGACACACACACACTTTGTAATTGTAACTGATTCAGAAAGCATGCTGAGGAAGATCAGAACAGGTTTGCTCTGTGCAGAGTGGCATGCTTCGCTGCGGAGGACACGAGTAAGGAGTATTGTCTGGATTTTTTCACCGGGTCACGCCGGTATGTTGGGAAATGAACGTGCGGACAGACTGGCTGGCTCTGCACAACTTGGTGGAATACTGCTACATGATAGGGTAGACATGGTTAGTGCCTTGTGGGAGAGCGTGTACAATGCGGAGGAGCAGATGGATAATCACAGTCTGGTGAGATTGATGCAGTTGGGGGTAACGAGAGGTTCTGGCAGAAGCTCAAGGCTCAGAGGAAGGGCTAGACGGACGTTTAATCAGAAAGCTACTGGCACCATTAGTATCGGAACTCTTCGCTGGCTGCTGAAGATGGGGACGGAGCGCTTATGGGAATGCCCCGAGTGTTGTGATGTCGGTTCTTGAATCAAATGAAATCAAATCATTCTCAGATCTCTACCGCAGAGTGTATGAATATGTTAGCAATTGTGAAACGTGCAGGCTAAGGTATATGAAGGCCGTTAAATGCGCTATGCAGGAAAAAGTCCGGTCTCTGTTTCCCTTGCAAAAGATTTGCCTAGATATTTCAGGACTACACCCAAGGACCTTAGCAGGCCACAAGTATACTCTTCACATGTCAACTTCTATATTTCGTGGCCAGAAACTTTCCAAATACCGAACCAGACAGCTGATACCGCAATAAGGCTATTTTATCAAGAATTAGTAACTTGAATTGGTAGCCACCAGTACTAGTTTCTGATAATGGCGGCGAATTTTCTGACCACAAATTTGAGAGAGTAATAAAACATAATAAAACTTTCAGTTACCACCCAAACAGTAATGTAAGGAATAAACGCCAACATAGTACTATATATATATATATATATATATATATATATATGAGAGAGAAAGATATAAACAGATAGATAGATAGATAGATAGATAGATAGATAGATAGAGAGAGAGAGAGAGAGAGAGAGAGAGAGAGAGAGAGAGAGAGAGAGAGAGAGAGAGAGAAAGACAGAGACAGAGAAAGACTTATAGTTAGGCGAGGACCGTGAAGAGTGCGGGCGGGAAGAACTTGCGCTTGTGAATAGAGAGCTGACTTTATATGGTGTTAGTAAACTTGGTTAAGCTTCGCTAGAAGAGATATTTCTACAGGGCGTTAAGAGGGACTTGAGAAACAGTTGAGAGGAGTCAAAACCGGCTCGTAATGAAGCAACGTCCAAGCAACCTATATTGAAGTATAGGAAGCATCGTTGTAGTGAATGAACAGTATAGTAGTATTAAAAGATTGAACAGCCTTAAAAGTCTATGGTTAAGCACCAGCAAGGAGATCAAAATTAGAATTTTGAGAGCATGCATCTTCCCTATGACTACACGCGGATGTGAGTCGTGGACTATCTCTCAGTCCTTAAGAAAGAGAAAAGGGACTTTTGAGCTGAAATGCTATAGAAAGATTCTCAGGATATCTTGGACAAAGAAGAGGAGAAATACTGACATCTTACAAGATCTGAACATCAGGGAAGATTGGCTAATAAACAGCATCCTGTCTCGGAAGATGAAATATTTTGGTCATATCAAGCTCCACGAAGGAGAAAAAAATTATAGCAGAAAACATGGTGCCAGGAAGGAGGGGCATCGTCCGACTGACTCGAAGATGGGCACAGGATATAAGTGACTCCTTGAGTATGAAAGTACATAATGCCGGAGAACTGGCGAAAGACCTAGTTTCTTTCAAACAGACTGTGATGAGAGCGACTTTCTGCAAATGATCTGCTACATGATGATGATGATAGTAGTATTAAAATACACAGCAGCAATAACTTAAAGTGTCCGTCGATATTGATAATGAATAGTTGTAGCCATACTCAACGCGCATTGTGCTTTCTAATAAACAGACCTAATAATTGCAATTAAATTGTTGCATCACAGTTTGCGTTGTTAAACACATTTAACAGACATACTGAAACTAACTGAATCACTTTTTCCACCTTGGCATGCTTATACTTGGGAAGCATAGAAATATGACTGTGTCACACACGGCCTGAAGAGAATTTGGCAGCGAGCAGTGGCCAGGGGATCTAGACAAGAACTCAACAATAAGAAAAGGCAAAACGGACATACAATCAGGGGATCTAGACAAGAACCCAACAATAAGAGAAAAGGCAAGACGGACATACAATCAGGGGATCTAGACAAGAACTCAACAATAAGAGAAAAAACAAGACGGACATACAATCAGGGGATCTAGACATGAACTCAACAATAAGAGAAAAGACAAGACGGACATACAATCAGGGGATCTAGACAAGAACTCAACAATAAGAGAAAATACAAGACCGACATGCAATCAGGGGATCTAGACAAGAACTCAACAATAAGAGAAAAGGCAAGACGGACATACAATCAGGGGATCTAGACAAGAACTCAACAATAAGAGAAAAAGCAAGACGGACATACAAATAGTCTTATTCTAGCACCTTTATAATTGGAATGCTTCTTATTCTTTCTCAGCATTCAGAGCCCTTGAGGTTCATTGCTGCAGATATCACCAGCTTCCATTCATCTCTCTGGTTGGCCCTCTCTTTCCAGTTAGCAACAGCAAGCGTATGCAGGTCTCTCTAGACATTATCTTCCATTGTCGTCTTGGTCCGCCTCGTGGTCTACGACCTTTCATCTCTCTTGTGTATCCAGTTTTAACTTCTCTGTCATGTGAAATTTGTTTAATATGTCCCAACCATTGCAGTCTATTAGCTCTCATGATGCCAGTGATCAGTGGTGATTTCATCAGATTAAGAATCTCGTTATTGCTTCTCACTCTTTTCCCCCGCTGTTTGTATCTTCAGTAGGTCCAAAGAGTCGTCCTAATACTTTTGTTCTGGAAACCTGTAATAAAGCTTCATCTCTTTTAGTTGTGCTCCAAGTTTCAGAGCCATATAACACGACTGGTCTTATCAACGTTTTATATATATATATTGATCTTGGTGTTGCGAGACACACACTGAGACGTTAACACATGTTGAAGGGCATAGTATGTTTTATTTTTAGATTGTATTCAATATTGTATTTCTTTTCTCAGCATGTTGGAGCAGTTGGAATTTGCACACACGTACTTAAATATTTCCGTTTGTTTGATTTTTATATTATCGACTTGTATATGGCCGGTGTTTATATCCGTTCTCTGTAAAGTTATTATAATCTATTCTATCTTACCTTGATTGATAACTAGTTCAATTTCCTTAGCTGATTCTTTTAAGAGAGTCAGTGTTTTAACAGTCTCACATTGATTTTCTCCAACGATATCAATATCATCTGCATGTCTATCTATTCTTGTTCATTCTCCTATAGTACATCGCTTGTTTCAATTTCCTCATAATTTTCTCAAGCGCCAAGTTGAAAAGAAGAGGGGGGGGGGGGGAAGGGGGGAGGGGGGAGAGCATCACATTACTTTAAACCAGATGTTATTTGAAAAGAGTCTGACTTTCTGGCTTTACATATTATTATACTACAAGTGTCATTCATAACATTCCATAAACTGTTTATATGTACTCTACCATACACCTTTTCAAAATCTACAAAAACATAATGTGCATCTCTTCTATATTCCATATTTTGCTCTGCTATTTGCTGTAAAAAGAATATCTGATCGGAAACCGGCTAGGTAATCTCCCATCATTGTTTTAGCCTTAGAACTTAGAATTGGAATGCTAGCTGCTAAAAATGGTGATGAATCGCCTATGGAAATGTCCCCAACGCAGTGATGTTGGTTTTTAAATTGGCCCAACTCACTTGGTAGGAGGTTGGATTACATTTCTCCTTTTTTTGTTGTTGTTGAGTGTTCACGTCTATAAACTAATTCAGACAGTTTTAATGGTTTATTTATTTCTGTCCGTAGGCCTTGAGCTAGAACCTGAGTTTTGCGTGAACAACCGTTTGAAAATCTGAATAATTTTTATGCAGACTATTGGTTCTTCGCCTATCAAACAGATGAACTCCGACTTGGAAGGAAACATCCCATGTTGGTCGACTCGTACGAATTGCTTTTTAAAGAAGTGTTGGCTCCAACAGGTTCCAAAAGCTAGTGTATTTTTTAGGAATAACCTGGTTTGGCATGTAAAGGAATTCTTTCATTTTCCTTTAGATACATTATTAAGTGCTTCATTTTTCTCTCACAGAGGACAAAGTAATCATCTGTACATAACGCACAGACTCTGTAGCACCAGGCAACATCCAACTTCTTTTTATTGTCTCAGGTAAGCCAGAGACAGATGTACTTTACAAAAGTCGAATTCTGATTTTAAATCTTACCCGTAGTGGTCTCAACAGGCACTGTGATTTTAGGTTTGAACACAGGCTCTTTCCGAGGCATCGGCTTATCTAACACGTAGAACCGTTTCAGTGGCTTGAATGTTCTCCTCACATAAGGCTTCTGGGTCTGTCTAGGCAATGCTAGCCGAATGCCCGCAGTATCATACAGACTGTAGAACTGGCCGCCAGCATAAGCTCTGTACGGGACCAGGCTTGGGAGCGATGTTTGCCGTGTTGTGTCGCGAGAGACGGCTGTAGATAACAAAGTTTGCACAAAAGTTGACAATAAAGATGACAATAAAGCCTACAATAAAATTGGCAATAAAGTTGACAATAAAGATGACAATACAAATGACAATAAAGTTGACAATAAAGTTGACAATACAGTTAAAAATACAGTTGACAATAAAGTTGACAGTAAAGTTTACAAATGAGCTGCTCTTTCTGTATTCGCTCTTTCTTCATTCTCTTTTTCTCTACTATCTGTCTCTCTCTTTCTGTATTCTCTCCATCCATCATCTTTTGCTTAGTTTTCCATTAGTTTAGCCTGCGAATTCATCGGTTGTCTAAGGAGGTAGGTGGTCAGGCTGCTTAAAAATAAGGGCTAACAATGTCTGCAGTCAATGCAAAAATGAACTGAAATCTTCAACATCTACATACAAGAATATAAAGGAAGCAAACACAGGACTGATGTGTCAACATAGACAAGTACATCGACACACGGAGCAAAGATAGAACCGACATAGACAAAAACATTTAAAAAAAGGACAACAACAGAGCTGACATGCTAACATCAACATGATCATCAATAAATAAAGGAAACTCAGGATTGATGAGTCAGGAGAGACAAGAACATTAACAAATGGAGCAAACACAAAACTGACACAGACAAGAACGTCAAGAAACAGGGAAACATACAGAACTGGCATGTCCTTAGACAAGAATATCGATAGATGGAGCAAACACAAAACTGGCACCGACAAGAACGTAAAGAAATAGGGAAAAATGCATGTAATGGATATAATAAAGAAATATACATTATAGAATAATGCATACAAACATCATATCTTTCACGCTCACACACATGTATATATACTCTTACATTATCATACATGCACATTCATATACAGACATACCTAATACATACATACATACGCGCATCTACATACATACACAAACAGAAAACACACACACATATATAGACATAAATGCACAAACAGAAAATACATACTTACACTCACATGCATACATACATACACTCACACATACATACACATATCTGTACATACACCTACATCTTTACACACATACATACTTGCATACATACCTAAATACACACCCACATACTTACACTGCTACAATTGCATATATACATCCACAAACATGCATACATACACACATACATTCATTGCATACATACACACCTACACATACATGCATGCATACACACACAAACAATCACATGTACAGACACCCACAACCACAAATTTACACTCACATGCATACATACATACATACACACACATGCATAAAAGAGCAAACACAGAACTGACATTATCAACATCAACAAGAACACATTAACAAATAAAACAAACACAGAACTGACATTATCAACATCAACAAGAACACATTAACAAATAAAACAAACACAGAACTGACATTATCAACATTAACAAGAACACATTAACAAATAAAACAAACACAGAACTGACATTATCAACATTAACAAGAACACATTAACAAATTGAGCAAACACAGAACTGACATTATCAACATTAACAAGAACACAGCAACAAATAGAGCAAAACAAAGAACTGATATTATCAACATTAACAAGAACACATCAACAAATGGAGCAAATACAGAAGTGACATTATCAACATTAACAAGAACACATCAACAAATGGAGCAAACGAAGAACTGACATTATCAACATTAACAAGAACACATCAACAAATGGAGCAAACAAAGAACTGACATTATCAACATTAACAAGAACACATCAACAAATAGAGCAAACAAAGAAATGAAATTATCAACATTAACAAGAACACATTAACAAATAGAGCATACAAAGAACTGACATTATCAACATTAAAAAGAACACATCAACAAATAGAGCAAACAAAGAAATGAAATTATCAACATTAACAAGAACACATTAACAAATAGAGCATACATAGAACTGACATTATCAACATTAACAAGAACACATTAACAAATAGAGCAAAACAAAGAACTGATATTATCAACATTAACAAGAACACATCAACAAATAGAGCAAACACAGAAGTGACATGTTGGGAGCCATAAGAACGTCATCACATGAAACAAAACGAGCAATTCACATGTCGGTATAGATGAGAACATCAACAACAGATTATACCAAAAAAATGATCTTCCACAGAAGCAGCATCTGACTCCGGAAACAATTTCTGTGGGTTGTGTAGCTCTTTCAGTTCCTCTTGCACATCCTACAGAGACACAATTACAACTCTTTAAATCTCTGCAGAAATATTAAAGACGCTGTCAGAAACATACGTTCATGAGACAAGTTCCTGACGCTATGGTCCGTAGGCCCGTGCCGGTCAGCGAAAACTTCCTATCTGTCTGTTGAGTCACGTAGCGGTTGCCATCAATTTTCTACTACCTGTTGATCCAGTCGCCATATTAGTAGTAAAATTAGTTTTCAAACTAGAAAACAAACAAAATCAGTAGGTGTAGAATATACTCTAAACAACATGCACCTAATTGTCGCACTGTCTGTTTAAATTTGCCTCAAATGTCTCATCCATAATCAGTATCTATCGGACCACGTCGATTGTCCTTCAGTTTGTAGAGTTGCGTTTTGCTGAATTAAGAACCGCCATCACACCACTCAAAACACACACACAACAGCCATCACGTCACTCAGGACACACCCACAGCAGCAATCACATCACTCGGGACACACCCACAACAGCCATCACATCACTCAAGACACACCCACAGCTGTCATCCCATCTCTCTGGACACACCAACAACAGCCGTATCACATCACTCAGGACACACCCACAACAGCCATCACATCACTCAGGACACCCACAACAGCCTGAACTGTCGACCAGATCGCCTGAACCCTTTCCGCTTCAATTTTCTCCCCAAGATCTGGACAAGATTTAGCGTTTTCAGTTCAACTGCTGCTCATAATGTACAAAACAGTCTCTCAGCTCCAACGACCAACTTGCCTTTACCCCAAATGCACACTCCGGTGCATCACCACACATTTCACCATTAGGAATTCCGGCACTCTTCCGAATGCCGGTCCGAAATAATTCACTGCAAAAAAACATCCCTTTGAGAGCTCAAGAGGTATGTAGTAAACACATTTCGGCAGTCATTATTAGTTTTCTCTTTCAGTTATTGCTCGATGGATAGCAATTTTTCGTTAAGCTAAGCGGTGTGTGTGTGTGTGTGTGTGTGTGTGTGTGTGTGTGTGTGTGTGTGTGGGGGGGGGGGAGGTTTTCGATCCATTGAAGTGTAGTGGGGAGGAATATATTTTTATCTATTGTTTAAGCGTCGTGGGGAGGAGTAGGCAAATAAAATTATATAATAACGCAAGGCATAAATCGTAGTGTTCCTATTCCATAGTTTTTAAACATATGACCTCTTGAGGCCCTGAATGGGATTTTTTAACAGTGAATAATTTGGGACCGGTATTCGGAAGAGTGCCGAAATTCCCATTCCTAATGGGGAATTGTAGGATCCTTCATTTCCTTCATTGACGTATAAGCAGCCTCCCTCTGTCAAACCCAAGGCATCATCGAACAAGCCTGTTTTGTCCCAGATGCCTGCTGCCAAAGAAGACTGACTAGAGATGATCATGTTAGTCGACCGTCACCGTATAGTCACGTACAGCCTGTCTATCCCTGGAACCCTGAACTTCAGTACCTCATCCAGTTCAATCCTGCAGCTCTTCATCAAGCATTTATGATGTCGCTCCAACGGAGATATTATCCTGTCCCACCAACGAACAGTATTTATTAACTCCTTTTTGTTGAAATTTTCAATATTACTGTATAAATGATATTTTCAACACAAAATTTTATGTTCACTAATCAAAGTGAGTGGCTTAGCTAGGATGGCCTGCGAATAGGGCATCTTAATATTTACCATTTACTCGGCAAACTGCCCGAGCTGTCGGTTAGACTTAACAATCAGTTTCATATTTTTGGAATCACTGAAAGTCGTCTAAACAAAAAAATTAATGATAATGAAACCATTATTAGGGGATTTAAAATAATTCACAAAGATGCAATAAGAAAATCAGAGACAGACAAATGTATTGTTTCTGATACACATAGATTTGTAGTTTCAAGGAAGATAACAAAGACACACAAAGAAATATTGTAGCCATAATGACAACTAAAAGTTCATCCAGTGTAGTTGTCACGGTTTTAAAGGCGTTAACACTTTATTTTAAATTTACATAGAAAGAGGCACAGACAGGATGATAGGAAGATAGATAGATAGATATTCTACATCTGAAAGAAACTCACCCTAATGATGCTTCGGTAGAAAGAGGTCTTTAACCCAACATGTTCCATATCCTTAATCTTTCTCCAAAGTTTGCTCACATGGTATTTGATGGCAAATTTTCTCCTTGGGTCGTTTTTGGATACCACTAGGCCCGCCACCAGCTGGGGGTTCGAAACCACCAGGTCCACATCTGTGCGGACAGGATATTCTCAGTTAATCTTACCATGACCACCACCATGACCACCACCATGACCACCACCATGACCACCACCATGACCACCACCATGACCACAACCATCACCACAACCATCACCACAACCATCACCACAACCATCACCACAACCATTGTCTTCTTTTCTTTCTTGTTCTTCGTCTTCAGTGTCGCGTAACAGTCTCAACCACCCCTTCATCTTAAACTAATCTGGATCCTGTCGTCCCCTTGAAGACGAGGTCAGATTCAAATTTGAACTCGCCTGTGTGGGTATATAGTCCCTCTTATATATTTGCACTTCTTTATAACATAATATATATATTTCTGAGTGTTCTAAATCTCTTGGTAGGTCTCCATTTTCAAACATACAGTTGGAAGTTACAATTTCGGGGTGTTGTTGCTTGTGTTCTGATAGGACTAAGCACAACATGGAGTAGGAATCTGTTGGTCTACTTTTCTTAAGAGTGACGCTAAGTCCCCCCCCCCCCCCCCCCTTCCCTCCCCCCCCCCCGTATTCCAGGTCTAGCTTCCATAGAGAACAGAAGTGTTTTGCCTTTGTGCTTAATACTGTTTAAAACGAAGTAACAGTTATGTTACCTGGAGGAATCCTGAGCTTGGGTAAGTCGATTATAGTTTAGGAGTACCATGTATATATATATATATATATACCAGTTGCTGAGGAAGAGGGCAAACTTTGCTATGAGACATTACAGAGTGATACTTTTCTTGGTGTCTAATTACTCAGGCTCGCCTAAATCAACCATTCCCTTTACAAGCTGAGGTGATATGCACTACCAGTCCCGGCACTAGTATCAAGGATCTAATCTAGCAGTCAAATCGTTCCATAACTAGTTAGTTGTGAAAAAGTAATTCCGGTCTAGAGGCTGGCAGAATAATTGGGTCAGCACACATTATCGACTGAGAGGGTGTGGACATACAAGTCTGAGGTCATGGGGTATTTACAAACTAACTCATGTCAAAACACTGGTGACCTGGAAGGCTGGATTCACCTTTTCAGGAATTAAAAAAAAAATACATATTTGTGTGAGTAGTAGTCTGTGTAACTACTGTTGTGCAGATATGAAAGTAGAGAGATATTGTCCTCTGTCAGAGAGACTTCTGTCTGTCTCCTTGTGGAACTTGTCTCCTGTCTCTTCTACTGACTGACTGACACTGTTTGCATAGAGACTAGTACAGACTCCTTATCCTGAGAGCTGTCCTCTGATCTGTACATGTAGGGATGGAGAGTAACGTAAGAACTAGGATATGTTTTGAGATGACTGCTAATCCTGGTGTTCCACTTCCTCACAGGATGAAATCTCCTTGGAGGCCATGCAGTTAATCAACAGTCCATAAAGCCATCAGCTTGAAAGCCATCAGCTTGAACGCCACCAGATCTTATTAACCACCAGTAGCCAGAAGAAACACAATGATTTCGGCAGGCAGCTTTGTCTAGACGGCCAGGTAGTGTCCAGCGTCTCCAGTGGAGAGATCCACACCAAAAGAGCCACTCACAGAAGCCGAAGAGCCTACCATTCCTGGTGACATTATTATCATTCCAGTAACTTACATCATAGAACAGTTGAAACAATTTGACTCAATTAGCCAGCTTACACAAGCCAAGGACATTGTGCATTGTTCGAGAGTCTAACAGCAGTGACGGAGTTCCAGCTAGCTCAGTGAGGTGGAGCAAGCAGAGCAGTAGACTCAACCTAGTGGAAGCTAAGTAACCTCTTTTAGTGGTCAATTCAGATGCAATGTCACAGTCTGTCATTGATTCTGTCGAGTTCCTTTTGCCTAATTCATATATGCATATTTTGAACTTATAACATGTCTCTGGAATTTTTCAGTCTTGATTTAATGTCCATCCTTCACTGTTCTTAGCTGTCTGGAGTGTGTGTATTATTATAGTAGATTTCATTACATTGTTAACATGACTATTATAATAGACTATCTAGTCTGGGATCTTTTTTTTTTCCCTTTACAGCAGTGAGGATGTTTGGCAAAGTGGTGCCTAGGAGTACAGACTTTGTAGTACCATAGCTCGTGTCGCCTCACCCCTGAAATAGGTTCGATGTGTATTGTGGCTGCGGGATTCCGCCTAGACCATTACGAGCCGACATTCCAACATTGATAACTATTTCAGAGTGGTGTTGATTCATTAGGGAAATCCATTACTAGACACGTGACACGAGCAGTATGTGACAATCAGATACAAAGACAATTTTCAATTCATTGTAGACTCTCCTTTCGGATTCTTTTTTAGACACAACGAATTCAGTGGACACCATGCAGGTACGGGTTGTGCAACAGATAACATTTTGTTACACTGAATAACTCAGACAGCCTGACTGTTACACTGAATATCTCAGACAACCTGACTGTTACACTGAATATCTCAGACAGCCCGACTGTTACACTGAATATTTCAGATATACCGACTGTTACACTGAATATCTCAGACAACCTGTTTGTTACACTGAATATCTCAGACAGCCTGACTGTTACACTGAATATCTCTGACAGCTTGCCTGTTACACTGAATATCTCAGACAGCCCGACTGTTACACTGAATATCTCAGATAGCCTGACTGTTACACTGAATATCTCACACAGCCTGACTGTTTCACTGAATATCTCAGACAGCCTGACTGTTACACTGATTTTCTCAGACAGCCCGACTGTTACACTGAATATCTCAGACAGCCTGACTGTTACACTGAATATCTCAGACAGCCTGACTGTTACACTGAATATCTCAGACAGCCTGACTGTTACACTGAATATCTCAGACAGCCTGACTGTTACACTGAATATCTCAGACAGCCTGACTGTTACACTGATTATCTCAGACAGCCCGACTGTTACACTGAATATCTCAGACAGCCTGACTGTTACACTGATTTTCTCAGACAGCCCGACTGTTACACTGAATATCTCAGACAGCCTGATGTTACACTGAATATCTCAGACAGCCTGACTGTTACACTGAATATCTCAGACAGCCTGATGTTACACTGAATATCTCAGACAGCCTGATGTTACACTGAATATCTCAGACAGCCTGACTGTTACACTGAATATCCATGATAGCCTGATGTTACACTGAATATATCAGACAGCCTGACTGTTACACTGAATATATTAGATAGCCTGACTGTTACACTGAATATCTCAGACAGCCTGATGTTCCACTGAATATCTCAGACAGCCCGACTGTTACACTGAATATCTCAGATAGCCTGACTGTTACACTGAATATCTCAGACAGCCCGACTGTTACACTGAATATCTCAGACAGCCTGACTGTTTCACTGATTACCATTATAAAACCTTTTGGTATAACAGTAAATCCTACCTACTGGTACACCACAACAGAGAATCTGCTGGTATACTCAGTACACCAGATGGCACAACTGGTATGCCCAGTACAATAGAAAACCTACTGATACAATGGGTTCGCTAGAAAATACACTGGTACAATGAGTACAGTAGAGGACAGCCTACACTTATAGAACATCCAGAAAGCATTACTGTTACACTGAGTACAATAGAGAACTTACTGGTATACTCGGTACACTCCCCACAATAACTAACCAAACAGGCAACCAATCAATTAACCAGACGGCCAACTAGTGAATTAAATAACCAAACAAACAGTCGATTAACTAGCAAAACAGTCGACCAGTCAATTACCTAACCATAATAGTATTCACTTAATTTCCACCTAAACAGCCAACCAATCAAATAACTAACCAAACAGCCAACCGTTGAATCAAATAACCAAACAGCCAACCAGTCAAGTGGCTAAAAAAAATAAAATAAAGCCAACCAGTCAGTTTATTAACAAACCAGCCTACTGGCCAACTGGCCAACTTAATCAAACAGTCAACCCGTCAATTAACTAACTAGGTTAGGTTAGCTGTTTGGTTATGTAATTATTCTTATTTTTCTTACGTTTGCTTGAAATAGATTATCTATATCTGCAATGTTGTCTCTAGTATGAACTTCACTGTCCTTTCTAATTCACTCAGCGACCCGTAAAGTTTGACTTGCACCGATGTTTATCTTGGCCAAAAGTTTTGTCTTGATATGTTGTAATCGGGACAGTCTTGGAGGACATGATCTGTTGTTTTAGGTGCCAGTCGATTGTGTCCTGTTCTAAGGCTTACAATAATAACTTGCTCTGGTCTGTCCATAAAATAATAATCGTCTTGTGCCGGTTGTGGTGGCTTTCTAATTGATTTGATTATTCTCTTCTTTTGTCGATAAGAGACTGGTACGTCAGGTTGTTCGTCATTTGCACCTTCCTTATCTAGCTTATCAGCTCTTTCATTTCCAGGAACTTCACAGTAGGATGGTATCCATTGCAATGTTACCTTACACCGGCTGCCTAGTTTGAAGAATAGTGTTCGTATACCAGGCAATTTTCCAGTTGGAGTGCCTGAAGCACCGCTGTTGCATTTGTCAGAAATACCACGGGTTGTAAAATATGACGTATATTTACAAGTTTCTCTGCTGCTTTTTTGACGGCCTAAACTTCTTCACTAAAGTTGTGACATTGTTTTCCTTTAGGTATTTTGGCTGTATGTCTGGTATTATTTGGATGCTTAATATACACTTCTGCTCATCCATTTCTGCTGGCGTTTTGTGCTTACCCTTCTGTATGGACACGAACCCAACGATTTTTTGGGTATTCTTCATCAAGTAGAGCTAGGGTGGCTGTTTTACGCTGCTTTCACTTTCGTCTGGATGTATATGGGCAACGTATTATCCTCTTTTCAAGGGTCTGATCTGGAACAGCATTTAATGGGCTATTCGCTGCAGGCAGATCATTGGTTTGCCTGCGGAATCGTTGGGCCTGGTGGATGAAACTGTTTCTTTTCAGTCGTCCCATTGCTAGATTTTAGAAATTTTCTTCATATGGTGTTCAGGCATCCTAAGACACATTTCTCCTTGTATTAGTTTCATGGTGTCTCTTCGTTCTGTCCGTGTTTGAGTCATCGCCATCTTCTCCATCACAGCTACAGGTGTTGATTTCATTCCGTATTTATTCTGAGCGCTTGATTTTGCACCTTGTCTAACTTTTGTAGTGTAGTTTTTTGAGGCTGCATTCCATGCAGTAGACCCGTGTTCAATTGTGGTCGTACACTTTGTTAATTAACTTTCCTAAATATTTTCTCATTTGCGCCCCCTGGTGTTCCACTTAGTTATCTTAGGATAGCTATCGTTCTTCTGGCTTTGGTTGCTGCCTTGTTGATGTGTTTTCTCTATGTTAGCCTATCATCAAACGTGACTCCGAGGTAAGTGGGCTCCTTATCCTCTCTTAGTGGTATTTTATTTAGCCGAGTGACGCCTGATTTTTGTTTTGGATAGAGGATGAAGAGAGTGGTGCTACACTTGTCTATGTTGATGCTGAAATACCATTTATCAGCCCATGCAGCAATTGCATCTATGGATCTTTGTAGCAGTCGAGTGGCCACTGTTGCACATTTATTTATGCACCAGAGTACCAGGTTTTTTGCAGCATACATCACAGCTTTAATACCATGAGGTAGTTCAGGAGTTAAGTCGTTTATATAGACCAGAAACAGTGTTAGGAACATAACACCACCTCGGGGAACACCATGGCCCAGCAAGACTTTCTTGCTCTTGAGTCCGTCTATCTGTAATCGGGCTCTTCTGTTATCATCATCATCATGTGCCCTGCTAACTGGTGTAGGCGCTCAAGCATCTCCACAGATCACGATCCCTGGTTGCCTGGAACAGGTCTCTTGATGATATCCCTCCATGCCATCGTTTTAGCCCATCCAGCATCATCTCTCTTGGTCTGCCTCTATCCCCTTTTCGGCTGATCGTTCCAGTAGTCAGATGTTCTCCAATGTCTCTCTTTTCATAATGTGGCCAAAGAATCTCCTGTTATGCAAGTATGATTTCACCCATCTGTACATATTCCCATTCACTTTGTAGTTTCTGAGTTTCTTTAGGAGACCTTCTTTCCAGACCTTATCAAAAGCTTTCCTCAAATCTATCCATGCTACAAGCACTTGTCTCTTTTCTTGGTAGGCATCTTCAGTTTCTTGAGAGAGGTAAGTTGTCTGGTCCTCTGTAGAGTAGCACTGCCTAAAGCCTGCCTGCTACGACGTGAAGATGTTTTCACTTCCTAGGTTCCATTGAAGTCTGAGGTTGACAATGTCTTTCACTGTTTTATAGAGACAGCTGGTAAGGCTTACTGGTCTATAACTGGAAGCATTGGTACTGTCTTTTCCTGATTTGAAGAGAGGTATCATGTTTGCTTCTCTCCATATCTGTGGAACGTTGCCACTGCCTCAATAATTATTACAAAAATGCAGCAGTTTCATTTTGGCTGTGGTCCCTAGGTTCTTGATCATTTCGTTAGTTATTCCATCAATTCTATGCTACTTTCCCATTTTCATCTTCGATATTGCTAACTCTAATTCACTGAACGTAAGTGGTGCTTCCATTACCACGGGAATTATATCGTGGTGTTTTGAGTGTTGTCGTTTCTCTCGAACCTCCCGTTGTTTCTGTGGAATGATATCAATGTTGCTGTCTTCAGCAAATAAATCTGTAAGGCGATCAGCCGCCTGTTGTTGTTGTTTTTTGTTTTTTTGATAGGGAAAATCCTTCTAAATAAGTTGTAGTATTTGTCGTTCTTCCTGTACTTTCGTCATTAATTTATTTTACCAGCCTCCACATCTTACTTGTGTCTCTTTCAAAGTTTAGAGACTTTGTTTTTCTTGCCAACATGCCCTTCTAACTTGCAGATTGGCTCTTTGAAATTTTGCCTTTGCATGTTGGTATTTGTTGAACAGCTCCTGACAAGTCGGATTTCGACTTTCTTTCTTTCATTTTCCATAACATTGTGAAACTGTTCTAAGTCACAATTCCAGTATGGCTTAAATTGCTTACGTGCGCCTCTTGGTACTGTTTCCAGGGTTTCCCGCAATATACATTTGCTGAACTCTTCTACTACTTTGTCTGCATTGTTATCTTTAAAAAAACTATTTTTAACTAAACAACTTGTAAGGTGCCGATACAATTTCAAGTCTGCCTTCTTGTAATTTCATCTTGGTATAGTCATCAACGGACTGGTTGACTGTTTGGTTAGTTAATTAAATGATCGACTGTTTGGTTAGTTAATTGACTAGTCGACTGTTTAGTTAGCTAATTGAATGATTGACTGTTTAGTTAGTTAATTGACTGGCTGCTGAATCTCTGAAAATATGAGTGTGTACTGTCGACATTGCCATCACCGGTATAATACGCGGATTCCACTATATCACTTATACTCTGTAACTATATAACTTTAGCTATATAAATTCAGCCTGCAGTTAGACGAGCTCTCAAATGGGAACATGCGACCAGGAAGCTCAAACAATCAGTAAGAGAGTGTCTGGTCTACCTACTACAGGCTTTCAGATGATCCAGCTGGCACGGAGACCCGGTGACCATGGTTACACCAGTGACTCGAAGCAGTTTCATGAGTTCGATAACCCTGCAGCTACAATGCGGGTCAGTAGTTTTGATGAACCTGCAGACATTCAGGTGTAGATTCGTGCAAATGCAGGTGTAAAAAGGAGTTTATATAAAGTTTTTAATGACATCAACAACAGTTTATACGATTGTTATACAAGTTGATTTTAGGCATTTAGATTTCATCGTTTATTCCATCAATGGATAATAAAACTCAGTCTGAAGAAAGAATAAATATTTTCACATAACGATGGATAGGCAAAAATTAGGCGGATATAAACAAAACAAAATAAAGAAAAACAATGCTGTCAACCAGCAATGAACATATAAATACTAAAGAAAATCAGGATTTTAAGCACGACACATTATCAGTGCATACAGTTGCATTCTATTCTACTGAAAGCCACAGAAAGGGTATAGTGTGGATTTCTAAAAGAAGACACTGATTTAATATTCTTGTTTCGTTTAAATGTTTATTCCATAACAAATTTAACTGGAAACATTTAAAGACAGCCCGAAAGGAAGTTGCTTAACTTATCTAATCGTCAAGAGACAGGCAACCAGCAGCAACCTACCGTCGATGCCAAGCTGGCAACTTATTTAGCTAGACAGCACGATCCAAATCCGACACCGCTGTGATGTACATGACAAGTTGTAATGCCAACGTATAGGACTCAATCTTATCTACCCCAGTCACTGAGTACATGAGTTCTCTTACCTGTTAGGTGCTTTTTTTTCTCATGTTCTACGTCTCGTCAAAATGTCACATTCTCACTTCTATATTCTTTTTTCTAGTAAAGATTACAGTCTGACACGCATGTTTGATCTGTCGTCAAAAATGGTGCTTTCTCACTTCTGTAGTCTTTATTTCTAATTACTTATTGCGCCCCATTTCGGAATGCTATTTTTTGGGGGGTTATTTTAAAGCCCTATACCGGCTATCGTCGAGGGCCCTAATGTAAAAACATGGTTTAACATGGTTTCTGGTACACATGATTTTTATCCATTAATGGCACTTTGTTTACCGGTTTTCCTGGCTAGCTCTGCGCTCCTGAAAGGGCTGAGCGTCGCTTATTCATTACAGCCTATGTTATCTCTTGTGCAGATGATACAGTCGGACCCCATGCTCCATCTCTTGTGAAGATTATACTTCCGAGTTTGAGTTCTCTTTAGTCTCTGGACTCGTTATAGTGCAGATTAGCATTTTAGATTTAAGGACAGGTTTACATTTCACGATAAACAGATTTACGATTAACGACGAACGGTTTCATAGTTCATGATCAATAAACATATATCTGGGGCTGCATGGTTCGAGGCACGGTGTCCGCCTTGAGTACTGGAGGTCCCAGGTTCAGGCCTCGGTTAAGGCTGGGATTTTTTTTCGTGGACTTCTAGTAGTCACCCGTGGCCTCTGGGTAGTAAAATTGACTCCCATGTGTATTGTTGCGCATGCAAAAAAAAATATATATATATATCGGCAGTTAGAAGAAAATAGTAGCCTAACGGTGCTGCCCAGACAGAATTTGAAGTTAAAAACCTACCCAAAGTATTTCAGGATCCTTGTTGGTGCTACGGAGTTCGTGCACTTTAATGCATTCTTAGGACTCAGGTTTGAGTTAGAATTAGAATAGCGCACTTGTGGGTTACCACTCTTGTGACATGATGTTGATCCATTGTTTAAACCTTAACCTTAACATATATCTAATGAAAGCCCAAAGAAGTGCTGAAGCACGTTCTGGCGGCGCTCTAGTCTTAGCCCATGTCTGGACATTAAATACACCCACAGCCCCTGATGATTTCAGGGTTCCAGAAGTCACGGGATGTTTGTCTGTCCAGACTTGAGTGTTCTGTTTCACTGTGGTATAGTTTGACGTAACAATCACAGCCCATGGCGATGTCAAGTGTGTCTAGCAGGACCAGAGCGGACGCAAAGTTTGGGCAGTCTTGAGGAGAACATAGAGCAGGATACCTCACTTTGTATTTCTTTTGCAATGACACCAGTTACTTGGAACCATTGTGCTACAGAAGCTGTCGCAAAAGAAGAGCACATCTCTGTCCGTCCGCGTGTCAGAGCTTTCTTCCTGGACCTACCAACCAAGGCTAAGGGTCTGGTTCCAGTCCCCCCCCCTCCCCCCCCCAGAATTAGGTCTCTCCTATACGCTGCTCGACCTGAAGAGAAACACAAATCAGTTCAAAAGTCGTTCATTTATTTTCATTGGAGCATAGACACCCACACAACTCTCGGTATGCCATTCTTTTAGTTGATGTATCGGGTAGCGCCTCTTTAAAATTTCTCCTTTTTTAATAATAACATTATCTAAGTCCATGTTCTATGTTCTACATGCAAACCTCTGGTTCTTTTAACTTGTTGGTTCCAGAGAAAGAACTCTCTAGTTCACCGATTAGTAAATTTTATTTATTGTTCCCTGGCTATTGCAAACGAATATTACCACCCCGTACCCCTCCCGTCCTTCGATCCCAGCTGTGGGCCATACGCCTTGCGTTGGTTTCAACAGCGGTATCAAGAAAGCCGACCGTCTAGAGGCAATGGCAAACTACTGGACGTAAATTTGCCAAAAGAAACCAAACAACAGCCAGGGGCTGTTAAGGTTGGTTCGGCAACGTCCTGTAATGAATTGGCTAGACCCGCACCACTGGGTGGTGAATTGATACACGACAAGTGCAGATGTGGTCAAGGCCCGGTGGGAACAAGCAACGGAATCAGTAGAGAAAGAAGATTATTATGACCTGGAGAGAATGAGGCACCTGGGTGTAACCAGAGGGTCTGGCCGGCTCACTACACTCAGAGGAAAGGCAGGACGGACTTTTAACCAGATTGTGACCGGTAACATCAGTACTGGAAATCTGTGCTGGCTGCTGAAGAGGAAGATGAAGCGTGCATGGGAATTCCCTGAGTGCTGTGATGTCAGTTCTTGACTCAACACCACTCAGCTCAACTGTGCTTGCTGCATATTTGTTGAACTAACTTCGACAGTCTGTGCACACTGGGAACCTACTAATGGGATCTCTTTCTTAGATTATTGTGTATTCTAGACAACGCATTACGGTTTGCTGTGTTTGTAAATTGTTGCTGTGTTCGTTATTCGACCTACGCTTTGTGAATATACATTTCTGTAAACTATTGTGCCATTTTGATGGTTTGAAAAGATTTCTTTCTGTATTTGATAGCTGTGGATTTCAAAATGTACGATAGACATGGCCAATGAAGACACCTTTTTTAGGGATGCCTAGTTGGTCAGGTTCTCAGTACACTTGTTTTTGTATCAAGGCGCAGACGCTATTTCAGGTGACAGGTTCAATTTCCGGCGCTGTATCTATAGCTTTCGATTTTTTATGTTGTCTTGTGTGTCCTTCTATCTTTCTACTTCTTTCTACGAGAGCCCAACAGTACATTGTCTGTTTGTTTAATATAATATATAAAACTGTGTGTGTGTGTGTGTGGGGGGGGGGCGGTGGGTGGGTGGGGGAGGACGTGGTCAGACTCAGACGGCAATTAAGGGTGAACTTACAGAAACTTAATGGTAGGATCGTAGGTTACAAAAGTGTAGAGTTGCTGGAGGTCGAAGTTCAAACTCTTACAGATGAGAACCTTGCTGTCAAGTACACAAGATCTGGGTGGGTTTGAACCTTCAAGGCCAGGCGGCAGGCTCATCCATACCACCAACAACCAACTTGGGGTCATTCTGACGAGCACCGGCCGTTGACACGTTCCTTGCAGGAAATGGTACAAGAAGATGGAGAATTAGTCAAATAAGTTAGGAAAGTGAAATGTGCTAGGGTTGTATGGACATAACATCATCATCATCATCATCATCATCTTCTTCTTCTTCTTCTTCTTCTTCTTCTTCTTCTTCTTCTTCTTCTTCTTCTTCTTCTTCTTCTTCTTCTTCTTTTTCTTTTCTTCTTCTTCTTCTTCTTCTTCTTCTTCTTCTTCTTCTTCTTCTTCTTCTTCTTCTTCTTCTTCTTCTTCTTCTTCTTCTTCTTCTTCTTCTTCTTCTTCTTCTTCTTCTTCTTCTTCTTCTTCTTCTTCTTCTTCTTCTTCTTCTTCTTGTTCACAGGCTGTAAACTCCGCGGAAAGTTTTAGACATGTGTCCACCTGAGAAGTTTAAAGTCTTGTTTGAGAACCAGGGTGTTCCGTGCATATCAGTTTGACACACCTGACTTATCTGTATGCAGACTGTTAGTTCCTTGCCTCTTAGGCAGACACACTCAGACTTGTAAGGAAACCCCCTAACATGCTTGTTGCAGATGCAGTACTGGGTCTATTCTTGTTTCCCTCATTCTAAGGCCCCGGAACCCACACGGCGAGTACGGTTTTATGATGCGGAACTGCTATTTGTATGGACCAGTGGGTATTTGGTCAACATTACAACGTTCGTCTTTACGTCCAAGGACATCATTTGGCGGTAATTGAGTCTACAAATATATTGTGTGTTTTTTTTTTTTCTCCAAGATTTTCAGGTTTAAGGTTGAAGACTGCCTCCGACACCCGAACCTTTCTAAAAATCTCTGAATGTTATCAAACAAAAGCAAGTCCGACGGATGTAAACGGACAATGACCAAGATGAACACTTGAAGACACAAACAGGAATGAGAAAGCCAGTCACAGAGATGAAAGGAGATGAGGGATATCTGCACCAATAGGTATCAAGGGCTGTGAGAGCGCTAGAACAGGGAGAACAGGTCTGCAGAACGAAGAAAGGAACAAACTTTTTTGGGCGTCGCAATTGGGCACGTCGGCCCGTCTTATATACGGCTCTTTCAATAATTGGCTACAGGCCTGCTCGCGATTGAGCGAAGCAGGCTGATCGGAAAGTTCAAGGTCTGGTGTCTCCAATTCATGTTGATTCCAAAGCTCCTCTGGCCGCTGCTCGTCTACGAAGTGTCGATGACTGCAGTGGAGACAATGGAGAGGAAAATCAATACATTGATAAGGAAGTGGATTGGTGCACCGCCATGTCTGACTGACGTGGCACTGTATTGTAAGCAGGCTAAGCTGGTACTCCCGTTAAAATCAATAACCGAAGAGTTTAAAGTCGGCAAAGTAAGACTCGCCATGCTCTTGCGTGAGTTCTCAGACCCAAATGTAACCGCTGTCCAGCCCGCTCTAAGGACTGGCGTAAAATGGAGAGTCCTCGCTGCTATCGAATCTGCCCAGAATGCACTAAACTTGAAGGAAATTATGGGTTACATTCAAACCGACCGTCAAGGCCGAGGTTACGGGAACGTCAGATAGTGGTCCAAAGCCACAGCCAAAGAGCGTCGAGACATGGTGATACAGCAAATAAGGGACAACGAAAAAGAAATTAGAGTTCAGAAAGCAGCCCAACAGTTGCAGCGGGGCCATTGGATCAGCCTGGAGAGCGCCTTGCCAAGAGTACTCACATGGGGTGAGATCTGGCGAATGACCCCGCTGCGACTAAGCTTCATCGTTCGTGCGGCTTATGATATATTACCGTCTGGTGTCAACATGGTAAAGTGGAGTGCGACTATCGACCCGTCATGCCCGCTATGCAGAGCTAAGCAAACGCTCGAGCACGTTCTGTCCGCGTGCAGCAAAGCCTTAGGTCAATGCAGGTATACTTGGTGCCACAACAAGGTGCTAAAAGAGTTGGCAGCCGTTGTGGACCAAGCTAGGATGAGGGCCAATGCGAGGGCTAGTCCTACCATCGTCCCCATAGCTTCTTCAAGGCTGGGCAGATTCACAAAGGTAGATTCAACAAAGACGTATACGCCCTATCTATGCTATACTGTGCAAGGGACTGGTTACTGACGGTTGACCTGCCTGGCCATGAAAAGTACCCTGAGTTAATTGGAAAGACCGGCCTGCGACCTGACATAGTTCTCCACTCTGTGTCCGTAAACCAATCGTAAGCTTGCCACTCGGTCGTTCAGGTCTGCAGACTGTTTTAATTATGCTACCGCAACGACTTCTTATCTCACAGTACCTTTTGCAAAGTCACCAATTCGTCTTGTCCCTATCCTAATAACAGCGGTAATACGTGCAGGAGGAGAAACCAACCCTGAGCTTCATGAACTCAGGTGAGCCCACTCTCTGAAAATGTATAAGAGCTCGTGGGCCGAAACATTTGTCGACGAGAGGTTACTTCTACTGATGATTGGTAGACTTCTGCTGTACATGCTCCCTATGGAGTTTCTTCTTACTTATGGCTATTTAACATGCTGACGGAAAGCAGTTCTTAGCAAGGCACTGATTAAATATGAATGTTCAGGAGTCACTAATGTCTGGTGCAGCATATCGAAAAATTCGATTGTTGATTTCATCTAAACCAGAGGAGTTTGTTTGCTTGAGGTTGAAGATATATTTATATACTTCAGCAACAGACAGACGTGGGATCTCTGGAGAAATAGTGGTGTTGCATTTTTTCTCAGTGAATGATGCTAGTAGGCTTAAGTCACTCTGTGAATCTGGTATTGATCACTTTAAATACTCAATTTCTCATTTGAAAAAAAAAGTACTGAACTTTTCACAAGTTAGAGAATTAGGTATTGCCTGATCTGAACACTGTTTCTTCTTGGTGTGCGTATTAATTGCCTTCTAAATATTGGCACTGTTTGTTTTATATTTAATTATTCTAATAAAGTGATCTTTCTTGTTTTTACGAACTTAGTATTGCACTTTATTTCTTTATTTGCGATAGGCAGTAAAGTTTTTCTTTTTGTGTCCCTCTCTCTCTTATTTTCTAGAACTGCACTAGTTATCCACGGTGATTTAGTTTGGCTTTCTACTCTAGCTTCCTTAACTGTTACATGTTTATCAAAACCAATGTAGACTATTTTTGTCCAGTAGGCTGAAGCGTCGTCAGGTTTAGGAAGTTGATAAACATGATCGAGCTGTACATTTTGCAAGTCGCGTAAAAATAAATTCCGGATTAAAGGTTTTAAAACTTCTAATTGTAATAGCCAAATGCTCTAAATTCCCTTTTTGACCAGGTAATGCATATGGGATAATGGTGACTGACTGCACTAGCAGGATCAGTACATTCAATAATATTTGTTGGACAAGACACATAGATGTGGTTGAGTATGGATGAGGAAGTTTTGGGGCTCTTCTTTCAATACCAGAGGCGGGGTGGACCGCTTAGTTCTGTGTAGTAGAAGTTCTCTCCCTTGGCCGCACTGCAAACAGTAAGCTGAAAAGTCACGAAACAAATGACATACTTACCTATCATCATACGGTTGCGTGTAGGGTTGCGTAGTCATCAAACGGTTGCGTGTAGGGTTGCGTAGTCATCATACGGTTGCGTGAAGGGTTTCGTAGTCATCATACGGTTGAGTAGTCATCATACTGTTGCGTGTAGGGTTGCGTAGGGTGTCTATCATCATACGGTTGCGAGTAGGGTTGCGTAGGGTTTGGGTTAGGGATAGGGTTAGGGTTAGCTTTACGGTTAGGGGTAGGGTTAGGGTTAGGGTTAGGGTTAGGGGTTAGTGTTAGGGTTAGGGGTAGGGTTAGATGTGAAAATTGCCGCTTGGCGAGGCTACGGCAACGTCGCAAACTTAACGCATAGCATCTATCTGCACGAGGTAGTAGCCCACAAGACCAACTTCGTCGACGTCGCGCACAGTCACAAACACACACAAACAATCGAAGGCCTGTGGATGCTAGTCAAACGGACAATTCGCCAATGATTGGGCACCAGCCGCGCGCTATTGGCGTCATATTTGGCAGAATTTCAGTGGCGCCACTCCCACAAGCATCAGATTGTCGGCCAGTATTTGGAACTCCTACGTCAAAATTTTCACATCTAACCCTACCCCTAACCCTAACCCCTAACCCTACCCCTAACCCTACCCCTAACCCTACCCCTAACCCTACCCCTAACCGTAACCGTAACCCTAACCCCTAACCCTACCCCTAACCATAACCTCTAACCCCTAACCCTACCCCTAACCGTAACCGTAACCCCTAACCCTAACCCAAACCCTACGCAACAATACACGCCACCGTATGATGATAGGCAACCCTACACGCAACAGTATGATGACTACGCAACCCTTCACGCAACCGTTTGATGACTACGCAACCCTTCACGCAACCGTACGCAACCCTACACGCAACCGTATGATGATAGGCAACCCTACACGCAACCGTACGCAACCCTACACGCAACCCTATGATGATAGGTAAGTATGTCATTTGTTTCGTGACTTTTCCGCTCACTGTTTGCAGTGCGGCCAAGGGAGAGAACTCCCACTTCACCGAACTAAGCAGTCCAGCCCGCGTCCAGCCCGCGTCCGGTATTGAAAGAAGAGCAGGTTTTTGCCACTCTCGTGGGACGGTTGATTAGTTGTTTCAAGTTATAGTATAGGATGAATTAATCAAGTAACAGAAAGTATTGTGAACGGCACTCATAGAAAGAAGTAGAAAGATAGAAGAACACACTAGACAACATAAAAATCGAAAGCTATAGTTAGTATAGGATGGTATCTTCCTATGTCTGGTTTGGTTTCAGACACGTACTGAGGTATTCTACTGTCCAGGTTAGATTACAATGAGCACACTGATGATCTGGTTTGATGGTATTCATAGACAGGGTCGCCGACTTAAAGAGAACATGGGGAAAAAATGGGGGCGAGGGGGAAATTCTAGAAAGAAAGACAGTGTTGCCAGGTTGATTAGAGTAAAACATCAATAAATAAAACACTTTAATATATTAATTGTCATTACCTTTGGAGTTTTAATCCGAGGTTTCTTAATGATTTTAATAATTCGTTTTATATTTTAATTTGCTGCTTTTAAAACGGTAACAAAAATGGTCACACAAAGTGAGTACAAACAGCTGTTGACTGCGGAATGGCCTTCAAGACCGTTGCAGAGGTGAAGGTGGAATAATAACTGACGAAAAGATCGATTATTCCCCCCCCCCCCCCATGCAATGATAGGAGCAACGTTCTAGCAAACTTTGACATAATGAAGCCATTGAGACAGATAGTAAAACAACAGCAGTAATTATAATACATGTACGATACCTACAGTATAGACGTGCCAACACATCCGGCAGACATCTGCAACAACTGGAGCACCATTGAGCACCGTTCCACTGGATACATCCGTGTGCACAGTCATCATGTCATTCCCATCATCATTATTATCATCATAGTTAAGTTGAATCAAGAACTGACATCACAGCACTCGGGGAATTCCCATGCATGCTCCATCCTCATCTTCAGCAGCCAGCGCGGAGTTCCAATACTGATGGTACCGGTCACAATCTGGTTGAAAGTCAGTCTTGCCTTTCCTCTGAGTGTTAGTGAGCCGGCCAGACCCTCAGGTTACACTAAGTGCCTTATTCTCTCCAGGCCATAATAATCTTGTTTCTCTACTGATTCCGTTGCTTCTTCCCAAAGGGCCTTGACCACATCTGCCTTGTCATGTATCAATTTACCACCCAGTGGTGCGAATCCAGCCAATCTGTCTGTCTGTTCATTACCCACCATGTCGGCATGGCCTGGAGAAAAGATACTAAGTATGCTCACCACCCGTCGACACCTTCACAGTGAAGCTACTCAGCTTATTTTACGAAAAGGTGTATGCATCTTTTTCTCTAGCCATCGGAGTGCTGCAGTTACCGCCTCCACCTCCATTCTCATGCTAGATGTTGTGGTGTCATATTCTAGGCTGTCTTGCACTAAAGATTTTCCACTGGCTTTCGCTACCAACTCCTAAGCACGCTTCCTTCCTCTCAAAACTGAACCATCTGTGTAGATAATCAGATCACCAGGGCGTGAATTGTCGTGAATCAACTGTTGGACTTCAACCTCCGTAGCACCCGCTGGCCACTCTCTGCACATCCGACACAATGTTATCATAACCCTTCACAGGTCACACTTTCCCGCGGATACTCTGACCCACTCCTATTCTCGCCCAATAATAATCATCATCTAGTGATTGATGAGCGTAACACATTGACGAATATTATGGTCAATGAATTTCAGTTTTCGAGACGTGGTTCTGTTTATGAGCTAGTATTCTTCGGTGAGCAACTCGTGTAGAATGAAAATGTGATCCGATTTTTAAACAGGCGTGGAAGCTTGCATCATCTGGGTTTATATAATGCAGAGGTCATGTACAACTCAGCTGGCTTTATAAGTTCAGATAGATGGCCATTCTCCTCAGTTACGTGGTTTTACTGCTCAGTTAGGCGACTATAGAGTTCAGTTAGGCGGCTTTACTCCTCACTTCGGAGGCAACACTCCACCATTATGCAGTTACACAGTTCAGCTAAGTGGCTAAAATTTTAGTTAGGTGGTTAAATTCCTCAGTTAGGTTGCTATATTGCTCAGTTAGGTGGATACACACCTTAGTTAGGTGTCCAAACATCTCAGAAAGGTGGCGACACAGCTCAGTTAGGTTCCCACACAGCTCAGTTAGGTGCCCACACATCCCCGCTAGCCACACATCTCAGTTAGGTGGCGATTCAGCTCAGTTAAGTTCCCACACAGCTCAGTTAGGTTCCCACACAGCTCAGTTAGGTGCCCAAACATCTCCGCTAGCCACACATCTCAGTTAGGTAACGATACAGCTCACTTAGGTGCCCACACAGCTAAGTTAGGTTCCCACACATCTCAGTTAGGTGCCCACACAGCTCAGTTAGGTTCCCACACAGCTCAGTTAGGTTCCCATACAGCTCAGTTAGTTAACCACACAGCTCTGTAAGGTTCACAAACAGCTCAGCTAGGTTCCCACACAGCTCAGTTAGGTTCCCACACAGCTCAGTTAGTTAACCACACAGCTCAGTTAGGTGGCCAAACAGCTCAGTTAGGTTCCCATACAGCTCACTTAGGTTCCCACACAGCTCAGTTAGTTAAGCACACAGCTCAGTTAGGTTCCAACACAGCTCAGTTAGTTAACCACACAGCTTAGTTAGGTTCCCACACGGCACAGTTAGTTAATCACACGGCTCAGTTAGGTTCTCACACAGCTCAGTTAGGTTCCCACACGGCTCAGTTAGGTTCTCACACAGCTCAGTTATGTTCCCACACAGCTCAGTTAGGTTTCCACACAGCTAAGTTAGGTTCCCACACAGTTCAGTTAGTTAACCAGACAGCTCAGTTAGGTGGCCAGACAGCTCAGTTAGGTGGCCACACTGCTCAGTTAGGTTCCCACACAGCTCAGTTACGTTCCCACACAGCTCAGTTAGTTAACCACACAGCTCAGTGAGGTTCCGACACAGCTCAGTAAGTTACACCACACAGCTCAGTTAGGTTCCCACACAGCTCAGTTAGGTTCCCACACAGCTCAGTTTGGTTCCCACACAGCTCAGTTAGGTTCCCACACAGCTCAGTTAGGTTCCCACACAGCTCAGTTTGGTACCCACACAGCTCAGTTAGGTAACCACACAGCTCAGTTAGGTGGCCACACAGCTCAGTTAGGTGGGCCCACAGCATAGTTAGGTGGCTATACACAACGGTTAGGTGGCCACACAGCTCAGTTAGGTGGCCACACATATCAGGTGGCCACACAGCTCAGTTAGATGGCCACACATCTTGGCTAGCTACACATCTGAGTAAGGTGGCTATACAGCCAAGCTAGGTACCCACACAGCTCAGTTAGGTGGCCACACAGCTCAGTTAGATGCCCACACATATAAGTTAGGTGGCCACACAGCTCACTTAGGGGCCCACACGTATCACTTAGGTGGCCACACAGCTCAGTTAGATGGCCACACAGCTCAGTTAGATGGCCACACAGCTCAGTTAGATGGCCACACAACTTAGTTAGGTGGCCACACAGCTCAGTTAGGTGGCTACACAGCTCAGTTAGGTTCCCACACAGCTCACTTAGGTTCCCATACAGCTCAGTTAGTTAAGCACACAGCTCAGTTAGGTTCCCACAGCTCAGTTAGGTTCCCACACAGCTCAGTTAGTTAACCACACAGCTTAGTTAGGTTCCCACACGGCACAGTTAGTTAACCACACGGCTCAGTTAGGTTCCCACACGGCACAGTTAGTTAACCACACAGCTCAGTTAGGTTCCCACACAGCTCAGTTAGTTAACCACACAGCTTAGTTAGGTGGCCACAATGCTAAGTTAGGTTCCCACACAGCTCATTTAGGTTCCCACACAGCTCAGTTAGTTAACCACACACCTCAGTGAGGTTCCGACACAGCTCAGTTAGTTACCCCACACAGCTCAGTTAGGTTCCCACACAGCTCAGTTAGGTTCCCACACAGCTCAGTTTGGTTCCCATACAGCTCAGTTAGGTTCCCACACAGCTCAGTTATGTTCCCACACAGCTCAGTTAGGTACCCACACAGCTCAGTTAGGTACCCACACAGCTCAGTTAGGTGGCAACACAGCTCAGTTAGGTGGGCCCACATCTTAGTTAGGTGGCTATACACAACGGTTAGGTGGCCACACAGCTCAGTTAGGTGGCCACACATATAAGATGGCCACACAGCTCAGTTAGGTGGCCACACAACTCAGTTAGGTGCCCACACAGCTCAGTTAGGTGGCCACACAGCTCAGTTAGGTGCCCACACAGCACATTTAGGTGTCCACACAGCTCAGTTAGGTGGCCACACATCTCACTTACGAGGCAATACAGCTCAGTTAGGAAGGAGACTTCAGCTAGACAGATTCATGATACATATGACAGTAGATCTCCTCTGATTTAATTCTACAGAAAGAGTGATTTTGATCGCTGCTATTGCTCCAGTTGTCTATATTGTTATTCTTTACTGCTTGTTTTTCTGGACACTGGCTCGCTTGTGTCACTTGATGAGTTTGTATTGACGATGCTCTTCTGTCGTTTCTTGACCGGTGGTACCGAGGAGCGACGGGAGCCAGGTGCGTGTGGGTGCTGCACGGAATGATATTGCTGCCGACGTCGGTGTCGCTTGACGTTGAACTGATCTCTGTGGTATTCTCTGATGACACCGTCTTTCTGCAGACATAAATCAAACTAGGCGTTATTCTCTGATGACACCGTCTTTCTGCAGACAGAAATCAAACTAGGCGTTATTCTCTGATGACACCGTCTTTCTGCAGACAGAAATCAAACTAGGCGTTATTCTCTGATGACACCGTCTTTCTGCAGACAGAAATCAAACTAGACGTTATATCTGATGACACCGTCTTTCTGCAGACAGAAATCAAACTAGGCGTTATTCTCTGATGACGCCGTCTTTCTGCAGACAGAAATTGAATATAGGCGGGATTTCTGATGGACTATCCTAAACGACTGAAGCGAGGCAAACATCACAGACTTAATCATGTTTGTTTAAAATGACAGCAATAACTGAAACTGGGTCAGTTTCTTTAAATACGTCTGTATTACTAACTATTATCTAATTGTTAGAGGTGGGCAAACCATTGTTCTTAGAATTTTTTTTAATCGTCTTGATTCTGATTTTTGACTCTTTTTACTAAAAGGATTGCCGACCATCTCGCTCTCTCTTTTACACACACACACACACACACACGCGCGCACACACGCACACATGCACACTCAAACGTACGTCGTTAACAAAACCTATATACCTCTTTTACAATAGAATCCAGAAATGAGACGAGAGGGGAGCTGTTGTTGATATTTCCGGCTGGCCGATTGACGTTTCTGTTTGTTCCGTTCATGCAAGGCAACTGAAAGGTAGACATTCAAATATCTTAGTAGTCGTCATCATCATCATCATCATAAACGGCATCGTCATCCTCATCATCAAACTTTGATTACTCAGTTTAGTTGATCTGTCATGTCAGAGTCAACCACGTTTACTGTAGCTTTGTTCTGTCAATGTCAGCGACAAGCAGGTCTTTTATAACTTTGTCCTGTTAACTATATTGATTCTTACTGTTGACTTGTTATGTAAGTGTCAACTATTGTAACCTTATTCTGTCAGTGTTGGCTACAACCTTTCTCACTGTAGCCCAGTTCTCTCAGTGTCAACTAAATCCATGCTTACTGTAGCCTTTTTCTGTCAGTGTCATTTACTTTAGCTTTATTATGTCAGTGTCAGCTACTGTAGCTTTATTCTGTCAGTCTCAGCTACTGTACCCCTATTCTGTCAGTGTCAACTATTGGCCACTTTCAGCTGCTGTAGCATTGTTCTGTCAGTGTCAGCTGGAACAATGCTTACTGTAGCCACGTTCTGTATTGCAGATCCTCCTTGACCGGCTCCTGAGTCGTCATCCCTGATGAACTGTCCCCCACATCTTACCGACCAGTTTAAACCTGGTGGCTGTTGAAGAAAAATGAGAAAGACATTACAAAATATCTAAACCCCTTCCCTCCCTTCTCTCTCTCACACTGTTAGTTCTGTTTGAAAATCTATCTGCTTGCCTGCCAGCCTGCTGTCCTTTCTAGCTGTTATACTTTTTTTATTTATACTGGACATGATAATCAGTTGAATTTTGTTTGAAAAAGTGGGTTGGGGAGTGTGCTTTCGTTTCATTTTGTTTAGTATTTCTTTTATAAATGGTTACCAGGATTCGTCTCATCCATTCAACTGTCTCATTATTTCCTTTTTTTTTCAAATTAAACACAATACAATGATCGCTCTATGATCCATGCTGCATGGTAACTACATACTTTTCTCTAGCTAAACAAAATCGTGGAATACCTTCATTTGAGATTTAAAAGCTAATTATTTTTGCTTCAGACTTAAAAGCTTATTATTTTTGCTTCATTTTACTATAGTTCGGAGAACACACTTTCAGAATTGGCTATTGTTAATAAAATAACACACTAACCTCTACCTCCTATACACACTCGCACGCCTACACACACACACACACATATGTACACACAAATTTATTTAGCAGTATCTGACCTTGTAAGTGGCGTTAAGGTCCTAGAACACTGTCCGATTGACAGACGAGAGTAGATTCAACCTATCCTTTCTTGGACACAGAGTGTACAGGCAAGGGCCTGCAGCTAATCTGCAGCTAATCAATCATGATGCTGATCCGTTATTCGAACTTGAAACTTCAATAAGATAAGAAGAAACTCCACAGGAGAGCATGTACAGCAAGAGTGTACCATTCATCAGTAAGAGTTATCTCTCGTCCAGAAATGTTTCGGCCCACGAGCTCCTAGACATTTTCAGAAAGTGGGCCCACCTGAGTTCATGAGGCTCAGGGTTGATTTTCTCCTGCTGCACGAATTACCGGATGTTCTCAGACAGTGACAAGACGAAATTGGTGATTTTGCAAAAGGTACTATGAGATACGAAGTGTATTTACATAGTCGTTGCGCTAGCATAATTAGAGCAGTCAGCTTACCTAGACGACCAAGTGGCAAGCTTACGGTTGGTTTATCAGACACATGTTGGACTTTGTTGGCAGATGGCAGAGGGACACTGGCACACAATTCGGACACGATGGACTTTAAGGGATAATCTGCAACGACTGGAAGCGGCGCTTATACATACATGGGGCCTGATCCCTTAGAACTTTCTAATGATGTGTGTGTCTTTCATGCAGTCATTGCCAGGCTGATTACAAGCACAGCGTGCACATACCAGATACTAAGTCATTGCCAAGCTGTTTACAAGCACAGCGTGCACATACCAGAAACTAAGTCACTGACATGCTGTTTACAAGCACAGCCTGCAAATACCACATACTAAGTCATTGTCATGCTGTTTACAAGCACAGCCTGCAAATACCAGATACTAAGTCATTGTCATGCTGTTTACAAGCACAGCCTGCACATACCAGATACTAAGTCATTGACAAGCTGTTTACAAGCACAGCCTGCACATACCAGATACTAAGTCATTGCCAAGCTGTTTACAAGCACAGCGTGCACATACCAGATACTAATCCATTGCCAAGCTGTTTACAAGCACAGCGTGCGATTACCAGATACTAAGTCATTGCCAAGCTGTTTACAAGCACAGCCTGCACATACCAGATACTAAGTCAATAGTGATGTTCATATTCAAAATAAAAATACTGCGATTTATCCAAACCATTGAGAGCTAGAAATCTAATTATAAAACAAAGGATGTGTTACGGTGGCGACTTGTCAGGTCGTTGATCAACAAGCTAGAAGGAAACACGGCCAACACCAAAAGCAGGTGGCAATAAACCGCCAGTCAGACATAGAGAGCTATGGCTTCTGCCCTATGTGCCGCCCTAGGCCCAAGAGGAAAGACTAAGACTATCTAACCCATTTTATCTCCAGAAACAGAGTGTCATTACTTAGCACAAAGTGTCTCATCGTTATCATGTGCCCTGCCAACTGGCAAAGGCGCTCATGTGTCTCCACAGATCACGATCCCTAGTTGACTGGAAGAGCTCTCTTGATAATAGCCTGTCCGGCATCATCTCTCTTTGTCTGCCTCTACTCTCCCCCCCCCCCGATCTTTCCAGTTGTCGCAATGTTCTCCGATGTCTCCCTTCTTATTATGTGGCCAAAGAACAGTGTTTGTCACTTTCTCATTGTTGTATATAGAGATCTACTTTCATTAGCCTTTTTCAAGCAATCTTCGATAGTTACTCTGGCTGTCTAAGGTATTCGTAACATTTATCTCAGAAACCACATCTCTGTTGCTTCCAAATTCTTCCTAATTTGTTCAGTGACATTTCAAGATTAGCCGCCATACAGCAGAACAGCTTATTTGTAACATTTTAGCACCCTCTTTACAAAGTGTCTATTACAAATAACTTTCAGTTGTCAGAAACGAGTATCGTTGCATACCACTAGAATCTGTATTTAACAAGGTGTAATATTTACAGTACAATTAAAATACTGATGTTGAGTTAAAGACTGTTGTGCTACCTATCGCCTCGTTATCTGGGATGTGTGGCCAGACATTCGTTGTTTTACATTACTGGTTCAAACAACCAAACGATTGCAAGTGTGCAAGTTCTAAATATCACATCAATTATTTCAAGTGTATAGAAATGTGTGGCTTACTGACGTAACTCTAACCACGTAGGCGACATGACAGCACAAGCCAATTTTAAAAACATACCGTCTGGCAGGCAATAGGATTAATCCCCATCCCCAGGGCAACAGGCAAGCAGGCAAACAACCCGTTCTTTAAGTATAGGTGATTTCGATTTCATACAAGCAACTTACATATTCTGTGATTCTGCCTCCCAGTATTGGATGACACCTGCCGGCAGTCTGTGTGGCCTGGAAATAGCAGACAGTGAGTTCATATGTCACGGACAAACAACTACCAATGTGCAAGGATAGAAGGCATGAAATGAGTAGATATCAAGCGTCGGTTCGTTCCAGGGCCCTGTTGTGGTGAAAACAGGCTGAGACCCACTGGCTCTCCGATAACTGTAATAGGACTCGATAAATTGGGAGATCCTTCCAAGTCGCTGTGCACCTGCTTGAGACGAGAAACTAAAGATCTGCACACAAATAAGCCAGATCTGTAAATCAGATATGGATGCAAACGCCTGTTTCTGGAATAAGACTAAAGTCCGAATTTGGACCAAGAACCTTCCTGCCAGAGTATACAGCCCGGGAATGCCAAGGAGAAGACGATACATGAGATAGCTGTTTGTGTCCAGTCAAGGGGTGGACCTAGCGTGTGATGTTTATCTTGTTAGTAGAGGACTGTATCTTGTATGTAAAGGTTAGCGGTCACATGAACGGTTAAATGTTGTATGTGAAGTTAATCTGTCTAGAGAAGGTTTAGATATGACATAAACATGTTATATGTCTAGTGAACTGTTTAGTCTGGTATGAGAAGTTCACTGACTTGTGAAGGGTTGGATCTGGTATGTGAAGTTTATCTGTCTATGAAAAACCAGATCTGGTGTGTGAAGTGTGTCTATGAAGGACTGGATCTGCTGTATGAAGTTTATCTGTCTATGAAGAATTGGATGGGAGTATGTTAAGTTTATCAGTCTATGAAGGATTCGATGGGGGTATGTTAAGTTCATCTGTCTTTAAATGATGGGATGTTGTGTGTGAAGTTTATCTGTCTTTGAAGGGTAGGATCTGGTGTGTAAAGTTTATCTGTCTTTGTAAGATGGGATCTGGTGTGTAAAGTTTATCTGTCTTTGAATGATGGGATCTGGTGTGTCAAGTTTATCTGTCTTTGAATGATGGGATCTGGTGTGTCAAGTTAATCTGTCTTTGAATGATGGGATCTGGTGTGTCAAGTTAATCTGTCTTTGAATGATGGGATCTGGTGTGTAAAGTTTATCTGTCTTTGTAAGATGGGATCTGGTGTGTAAAGTTTATCTGTCTTTGTAAGATGGGATCTGGTGTGTAAAGTTTATCTGTCTTTGTAAGATGGGATCTGGTGTGTCAAGTTTATCTGTCTTTGAATGATGGGATCTGGTGTGTCAAGTTTATCTGTCTTTGAATGATGGGATCTGGTGTGTGAGGTTTATCTGTCTTCGAAGTAGGATCTGATGTGTCAAGTGTTTCTCTTTAGAGCATGCCGTGGGGTTACCTTTTCATTTGGTGGTCCAGCTGGTGATACTTGTTTTATCATTTGCGCCATCAAACACTGCGGAGATAAGTAGATACATTAGCTATACAAAGGTACCATAACAACAAAAGATACATATTGAAGAGAAGTCAAATATTAGCAACAGTTACACAAGAACAAAGGTCATATAACAGAAAGAGTCGTATTACAACACAAGTCACCAAAGAACAAAAGTGACATGACAACAAAAGTGACATGACAACAAAAGTGACATGACAACAAAAGTGACATGACAACAAAAGTGACATTACAACAAAAGACACATAATAAAACCTCAATTAAAAAACCTCAAACATAATAACATGCGTAACATAACAATAAAAGTCACATACCAATTCACATTACAACACAAATCACATAACAACGCCAACAAAAAGATTCACATAGCAACAAAAGTCACCTGACAACACTAACCAAATAACAACAAGAGTCACATAACAAAATATGACTTAACACGAGTCAGGTGACAGCATGAGTTAGATAAAAACAAAGGTCATGTAACAATAACATCTTGACCAGCAATAGCGATGATCAGACTGGCAGAGTTGGTCTTGAGATAGATGACTTCATTTGTTGATGTGTGGTACACCGACTGACTGAATCACACCGAACAAGTAGCTTGCATATCGTGTACTTCGAATTCCAGGAAAATTTGACTAAAAAGCTTAACAAAATAGGGAAACAGAAAAACATTGTTGTTTTGAGTACGTTTTTCTGCTTCCCTATTTTTTTAAGCTTTTTAGTCCAATTTTCCTGGAAATTCCTTGTATTAGCTTGACTGCAGTCACGCCCATATTTTCAGCAAATCGTGTACATGACATGACAAACTAACCCCAGCTTTTGTTGGTCTTTTATGGTTTTATTCGGCAATTTTACATTCAGTAATTTGTCATTGGAAACTGAAGGCCGACGCTCACACAGTTGTCTGTATCAACGCAAAATGGTTCCGCCGCCAAATCTCCAGCAGCCGAATCGAGCTGGGTGTTTTGGAATTATAAAACCGCCTTCATAACACATAAGCAACAGATGCAATAAGTAAACAAGTAAATATATTTGTATCAACACTTTGAGACCTGTCGGGTGTGTACTGATAACCCCATGTTTTGTGTGATCACTCGTCCACGGATACCCAGAATTAAAACAATTTAGCAAAAGAATATTGTATGTTATGACACACAGAACGTGAAGTTTATGAGCCACTAACAGAGGCGGATAACACTTACAGTACTGGGTGGACATTGCTGGGCCCCTTGGTAATAATGGAACAGTGGACACCGCCCATGCATAGTGTCCTCGTAGTCATTAAGGAGACACTCCTGTTCGCAGAACTGGCAGTTGGCGCTGAAAATATTGACATGTCTTCAAGCAACAACGGTCCAGTGTTTTATGTCTGAACATTCATGGAGTTAGACACGAAACTGGGCGTTGAAAATGTTTCCGTATCTTTAATTAACTAGTTAAATAAAGAAATAATTTCTTCTTTTATTATAGTCTGTGTCGTTCGACATTCGAAGTCGTTTCTGTCCACAACCTTCTGTTGTTTGTAATTTCGATTACTTCTAACAAAGATGATAATCCATGCCGTAATGTCCAACTGTCCAGTATCATCTATCATGGACTGCAGCTGCCTCTTGTCCCCTCCAACTTTCTCCCACCCTGCGATATACTTCCGTGTTCTCCTTTTCATGACACGACCACCGAGTTGGATCGTCTCCTTCTGATGGGCGCAGTCAGCTCTCTTCGTTAGTCATTTGGTTTTCAAGACATCTTCGTTACTCCTGTTATCTATCTAGAGTTCTTCCGCCACTCTCTTCACAACCACATCCCCGCCACTTCCACACAAGTAGTTCATGAATGGCACCCCAGCTGTACACGATTTAATTTTGTACATTCGGATACGATTGATACTGCTCTGGAGAATTTCACAAGCAACAATAAACACACTCAAAAAAAGTCAGTCAACACTCTAGAAATTAGAGGGAAACTGTAACTGTCTAGATAATGTAGACGTAGAGTGTGGAAACTTTCATGACATTAAATAATGAGAATCATAACCGTTGTGGCCGCTGACAGAGTCGTCGTCATCATCAAGTGTTTTTTCTGAGCAGTGTGGGCGATCATGCCTGTCTTCACCCTGCGATCTTTACTAAAATGCGTCAGTTCATGTGCTGACACCCTTACATGCCATTGCAAAAGGTAGACAGGAATCTTCTCGTGTTGTCTTCCGCTTACTTTTCCTCTTGTCCAACAAATATTTTCGTTGGTTACTTCCCTTCCAGTTTCCCCCCTTCTCTACGCTGACAAAAAAATGACGACTGTCTCTTAATAATATTAATAAGTTTTTTTTTTCGCCCTCACCTCTTTCACATTATCTGGGTTGCTCTTTTCTTTTTGGGTTTCAAAGTTAATTCTTCAGTAACTGACACAGTTTATGATTTTGTTTTATCTAATTAAAGCGAGGGATCAGTGTTTAAATCTGTGATAAGTGAAGAAAAAGATCAATATTGCAGTTTATGGTAAGTAAACAGAAGATCAATATTTGTTAACATACTACTTTTCGTCCTTCTTAGGACGTTATTTTTTGTTATTTGAAGCCCCACTCTGGCTTTTTCCAGGGGCCGCAATATAGGCAGGTCATCATTATGGCCAAATGTCTGAACGCGGTTTCTGGGACCTCTCCACGGTGATCCTCATCCGCATGGTGGCACTTTGTGTCATCGGGTGTTTATCGCTTGTGTGATGTCCTGGTGGGGTAAAAAATCCAATCCAATCCAATATTTGTGGTAGGTAAAGAAAATGGCCTTTACAAAGCCTGAAGGCTCATTATTCATTTAGTTTTCCATGCAGGCAGCTAGCAGTCCCCAGGGACCATGGAGCTGTGCTGGTGGTTTTGGTTACAGGGTCAGCTATGACTGTGAAGATCAAAGTTACCAGAGTGGCCTCTCCAGGGCACAGACCGTGGCATGTTGAAACAAAGTACAGACAAAAGATGCTCCCTCTCTACGTCAGCGGCAGCGCCGAGGATAAAGAGATGCCAATAGAGATGGCACCGAAGACCTATGCAGCTAGCTCCATCTCCTTTAGATTTAGAAGAACAGGCTGCTCCTTAGAAGTGTACTATTGCAGAGAACCAGTGTGTAGGAGCATTGTGAAGTGTAAACACACAAACACACACATGCGCCCGCGCATACGCACGTACACACACACACACACACACACAACATGTACATACTGGAGATGTCTGAGTCTCGACTTTTCCCTGGAGTCGCCCGTGCTTCTCATCGCCTGCGATAGAAGATACGAGGTTAATTAAAGCCCAGTCGTGAGCAGTGAATACATGTTTAAAAATGTTTGGTCAGGACAGTTATTAGAGTCAATGAATACATAGTTATCTACGTTCAGCCGTGACAGTTGTTAGATCAAACGAACACAGTCAATATCGACAACCTTAGCCTCGCTTGAATCTCTCTGGTCCTTTTTTTCGTACTGACTGATGTCTGAAGTGTCCTCTCATCTAGTACTGCTGGGTTTCTTTCTTCTAGACAACTCTGTCACGTGTTCTACTGCAGTTGTTGCGTCTTTGTACTGTTGTTCCATAGCTGTATGGGGCACTGCAATCTCTTCATTAAATTGTTTCTACTTTTTCTCTATTTCCTTCACAATTCTCTTACATTTGCTCTTGTAAACTGCAAACGCTTGTATCCTGTTGGATCGTGTGATGCAGATCTTTCAGATATTTAATTTGTTTGGATTAGTTTCTTCGTTAACTGCAACCCTTTCTTTGTGCTGATGTATGTCTCGGTGCACATAAAACTGTGCAACTGCTTCTCAAGCTGCTTGATTCATATGTATGTGTTGTAAATCACCGTAGCGTCTGGTTTGATTGGTCGATCAGCACAGTAGAAGAAGTCCGAGGCTTGGGAGTCTTGACCCCCCCCCCCCCTTTTTTTTTGGGCCGAAATTGTTTAGGGGATAACGGGCCGTAACAATGTTGAAGGGGGGCCTGCTACCGAGGATCGGTAGTCTCCTGCTGTGCAAGCTTCCGCTGTGGAGTTCTTCTTATTACATACTTCTTCATTTTCTTCTGTTCTCTACTTCTGGAATGCTTGGTGGCGTCAGGGCAGTAAGAGATCTCTGGAACGGACCCTTCTGTTCGTTTTATATGTAGTAAATTCAGTGTCTTTGATATTCCTGCGGTACATCTTGTTATATACAGCCGCTTGAATATGTAAATAGAAAGCTCTGTGAAAGGAAGGATACGCGAATAAAACAGTAGAGATTGTGCTGACAAATTGATCTTGCATCTGATATCCCCTAGTTGTGTATGCTTCGTGACAAGAATATGCTTGATGTCATTGTGCTCTTCGCAGTTCAACAGGCCCAAACTGCTATCCTCTCGAGTATTGCTTGGAGACATCTGCGTGCAAGACAAACACAGAGGACAGAATCAACGGCTGTAAATGCAGTATCAAAAACGATCATCTGGGTCTGAAGGGAATGGGGCATCGGGAGGTGTATAAAGGATGTGTTCGATGAGGAAACACAAGACGGGTAAACTGATTGCTTCTGACTGCTACTGGTACCGTAGGAATTGGATTTCTACAAAGACTGCTAAAAATGGGGATATAGCGCTTAAGGGAATATTCCCTGTGCCGTGGGGTCAGTTCTGAACCTACCTATATTTTAGCAACTCACCATAATTAAGAGAACTGCTATAACTGTAATGATGCCAGTGATGGCCACGAAGAATATGATAAAAGATTTCATTCTGTGATCGGATTCTCTGGTCATTCTGCGGATCTCTGCTGGCGACAAGAACTTCTCCCTGGGTTCTGACGAGAGGACACGGGTTCTTCAATCATCATTATAACTGATACAATACCAACATCAACAACAAAAACACCGTTACCACCACCACTACTACTACTACCACCACCACCACCACCACTGCAACAAACAACAACAGCAGCAGCCTCACCACCACTACTCAAGACAAGAAGCGTACTATGAATTCTGCTGACCTGCATTACTTCAGTTTTAGTAGTATTTACTGTCATGTAGTATTTACTGTCATGTAGTATTTACTGTCATGTAGTATTTACTGTCATGTAGTATTTACTGTCATGTTATATCTTGAGCATGTTGATCCTAGCCTGCTTAACTGGTCTTGCAGTCTACTCCCCTCATTGTAGAACAGGTACTGATCCTCTGCAAATAGTAACTCATTTATTGTGTGGGGATCTAATTCTTCCTCTGGAAAGTTAGGTTTCTGATTTTCTGGATTGTCTGGGTCGACTGCTCTAAAGTTGGTTTCTCTTTATATTTTATTTATGTATATTTTGCAAAAAAAGAAGACTCACCCCTGAATTGGTTATAAACATATCAGGTATACCTTCTCGTGTTCTCACTGCGCCTTGACAAATGTGGTACATGGCCATGATGTTATCTATCAATCGTCCCTGCATCCCATAATAAAAAAAAAAAAATGTCTGCTTCTTGTTGGTCACTGCGTAAGGCACAAAACTGATGTTATCGTCCTCGTTTTCAGGATTGGGTAGCTCTCTAAAATATTCTGCCCATCTTGCTAGCCTTTGATGTGTGTTAAATACAGGACTGCCTTTCTCGCTGTTAATAATGGTGGTTGGATTGTAGCATACATTTGTAACCTGCTTGTAAAATTATCTAGGGTTACTTATATTAAGTATGATCTTATTCTCTGCAAACTGTTTCCATGATCCATCTTCTGAAGCTTTAATCATTCGTTTTGCATCTCTTCTTATCAATCTTTATGCGATGTAATTTTGTTCGCTTTTTTTATTCAATCTATTTTTTTTGCATGCTTTCTTCTTAGTTAGAAATCATATCTTTGACATCGTTATTCCACTTTGCAGTTCTTAACCGTTTGTCTTGCCGTATATTTTTGGTTCCGCACTTGTTTTTAAGTGTTGGGTATGGTAGATTTGAGACTTGACAGGAAAGTTATTAAACAGATTTTTGATGTCTTCTTTAAATAGACTGTTGACAGCGTTATCATGTAACTTCTTCACTGCTATAACCACGTGTAGTGAAGTCAATCTTCTCGATTTTTAATGTTTATGATAACCGTGGAAAAAAAATAATAATCTATATTGTTGATAATGATGAAATGTACAAGGTGCTGGATACTGTTTTAGAAGACTCGGACTAGTAAGAAGAACACGCGTTCGTGCTGAGATTCTGTTGTTGTTTTTTTCCCCCAGAAATCATGAGTTGTAAAACTTTTAGATATTGCAACCCTCCGGCCTTGACTTTACAATAGATACCCTAAATCTGGAAGGTAAGTGACTTTTCTGAATACGCCCGAGCGTGAACTCAGACCACATTGAGTTTAACACCCGGTCGCCGAGCAGCTGGTTTAACCGGCTTAGCTAGCGCTGTGCTGAGATCTTGATAGGCTTGGTTACTTTTGAAAAGAAGCAGAAAATACAATGTTCTATGTATAATAGAGTCTATCTATCTCCACTGTGGAACTTGTCTCCTATCTCCTGTACTGACTGACGGACGAAGATATATGAAGACTTTAAACTGTCTCAATATCCTAAGAGCTGTCCTCTGAGTACTGCTATAACTGAGTACTGCTATAACTGAGTACTGCTATAACTGAGTACTGCTATAACTGAGTACTGCTATAACTGAGTACTGCTATAACTGAGTACTGCTATAACTGAGTACTGCTATAACTGAGTACTGCTATAACTGAGTAATGCTATAACTGAGTACTGCTATAACTGAGTACTGCTATAACTGAGTACTGCTATAACTGAGTACTGCTATAACTGAGTAATGCTATAACTGAGTACTGCTATAACTGAGTACTGCTATAACTACAAAGGGTGGAAGATTATAAAATAAGCTAGGCATGTGACCCCTGAAATGACTGCTAATTCTGAGTTCCTTCTTGATACAGGATGATATCTCCTTGAAGGCCAGGCGGTCAAATAACCGTCCACCCAGCCATCATCCACTAAGTTACCTACTACCACAACTCCAACATGGCAGACAGCAAGGTGGAAGCCAGTGTGTAGGCATCAGCTTTCAGGCCACCCATTTGTCGTTTTATCAGAGAACTCTGTCTAGAGTTTTTGTATGTTTAACGTTAATCTTAATTTGTGTTAACACGGCTGTGGTATTACAATATCATAACATTGGGGCTATCATCTTATAGTAGTCGGGACGCCCAGCCAGGTTGCGCCTAGGAATATTATATATTCTGTAGTGCCATAGCTTGAGTTACCCTACTCCTGAAATAGGTTAAGTGTTTATTGGCCACGGGATACCCTTTAGACAAATACGAGCCGACACCTCAACATTATTCTCCTTCAGTGTGTTGTTGGTTCTTAAGGAGAAATCATTAAAACAGGCACGCGACACGAGCGGTATGTGACACTAAGAAACAGAAAATACATATGTTTTAGGATCTCAAAAGATCTGGTTACCTAGGACTAAGAAACAGAAAGTGCATACGTGTTGGGATCTCAAAGGGTCTGGTTACCTAGAGCTAAGAAACATAAAGTACATACGTGTTAGGATCTCAAAAGATGTGGTTAAATAATACTAAGAAACATAAAGTACATACGTGTTGGGATTTCAAAAGGTCTGGTTACCTAGAACTAAGAAACATAAAGTACATACGTGTTGGGATTTCAAAAGGTCTGGTTACCTAGAACTAAGAAACAGAAAGTACACACGTGTTGGGATTTCAAAAGGTCTGGTTACCTGGAACTAAGAAACATAAAGTACATACGTGTTGGGATTTCAAAAAGTCTCGTTACCTCGGACTAAGAAACAGAAAATACATACGTGTTGGGATCTCAAAAGGTCTGGTTACCTGGAACTAAGAAACATAAAGTACATACGTGTTGGGATTTCAAAAGGTCTGGTTACCTAGAACTAAGAAACATAAAGTATATACGTGTTGGGATTTCAAAAGGTCTGGTTAACTAGGACTAAGAAACATAAAGTACATACGTGTTGGGATTTCAAAAGGTCTGGTTACCTGGAACTAAGAAACATAAAGTACATACGTGTTGGGATTTCAAAAAGTCTCGTTACCTCGGACTAAGAAACAGAAAGTACATACGTGTTGGGATCTCAAAAGGTCTGATGACCGCCCCAGCTACAGGCTTTGAGGCCGGATAATTTCGCTTGGGCGCCTTGGATTTCCAGGTCAATGGGGGCAGCTGGGCATTTCTGGGCAGCGCTAGCTTGATGCCCTCTGTGTCGTACAAACTATAGTACTCTCCTCCGGCAAACGCTAGGTAAGGGACAACACTGGCGAACGATGTTTGACGTTTTCTGCGATGAGGCGTCTCCGAGATTAATGGCAGCGTATGGTTGCTATAGGCAGGAAAAGAACCGCCCTTAGCTTGATTAATTGTGGTATCTGTTATGTAACGATGCTTCGTAAATAGGACTTGCTTTTCTTTTCTTGTTTTGACAACTGCATTGTCTCTCCTCCATCTGTATCTCCTGCTACCTCTTCGTCTATTATAGTAACCCTTCTTTCTGTGTCTCCTCCGGTTGGCTCGTCTGCCATAGTAAGACCACCTAGATATATTCTGTTGAAAAAAAAAAAAAAAAAATTCGCATAGCTTTCTAGTGACACGTTTTTAAAAATTTGTAACTGAAATTTAAAATGGGTTATGTAACAATCAGACTCACAATGATTGAGCGTTAAATGGAGATTTTAGCTTGAACTGTATTAGCTTTTGTAATCGTTACTATGAAGTGGTCAGCTATGTTTTTGATCCTATGTTTTAGCCTAACTCATTATGTGTAGATTAGAATGCAACAGAAAGTGGGGCGAACACTCATCACTGACTAGCAACTAAAAATCTGTTAAAGGATAATGCCTCACACACACACACAACTTCAGTATAGTTTCAAGCAGACACGTATGGCGTTTTTTAGGTGATAAATTTAGGAAACATTGCTGTTAGCCGACTGCAAGTCAAATTCAGATAACCAGACGTATAAACATGCACCAGAGAACCATCAATCGACTTTGGCACCGCTTCCAAATCACTGAATACCGGCATCCCAGTGGATACGCCGAGTAATAACAACAGCGGAGGATCGCTTTATTCGGCATTGTCACCTCCTGAACAGGCTTACAACAGCTTTTTTGTAAAAACTGCGAAGTCATTGCCAACAGGAGGTCGTGTATGTGACCAATCTTTTCGAAATAGACTGCGTGAATCTTGACTGTGGGCACGACGACCTCACAGAAGACCTGTCTGCGTATCGCCATCGGCAAAATCGACTTCTTTAAGGCATCGTCCCAGGGAAGTTGACAATCAGTAGAGATGTGTCTGGTTCAGTGTTAAATCTTTCTTTTTCTTGCAGCATCATGATAGACGGACTAAGGTCTACCATAGCGAAAAAAAAAAAAAAAAACGTTCAGCCCAGAATTGTGATGGTGAATCTTCGCCCCTCGGTGGTGGAGGTGCAATGGTGCTAAAAATGATCAATTCCAACAGATAGACTCATTTGATGCTTGAATGCTCAGCTATATATTAATGAAATGAAATTCTCAGGCATATAGTCTTTCATTTTGAGATGTCGAAAGGTCTTTCAACTGAAAAATGACATATCCAGTTCTGCATGGTTGACCACGCAGTTTCTGACCGCCAACACATTCTCACCCTTCCCTGGCCAACCATGCCTGAAGTAGACATGCGCCTGACTGAGAATGTGTTGGATGAGCTGCTTAGATGTGTTTGTCGCCAGCCGAGACGTTGCTCCAGGCAAATGTCGTGATCTGTTCAAAGTTCTACAGGAAGAGTGGGCAGCCTTCTACAAATTGCTCACATTCAGATGAGATGCCAATCGCTGATTGATGCCAGATAAGGTTAACCCGTACGTCTACACAACTATTAATTACCGAGATGCAAAGGGACATTCATTTGTTGACCCTAACGTTTTCTTGAGAGCAATTTGAACAATGTCATGCATTCAATTACAGATTTCGACAGTCAAAGTTATAACTATGTATCAGTTGATACACATTACTTTTTTTTCTGTAAATGATTTATGAAAAGCTTTGAAAACTGTCTTACTGGCTCTGTGACTGCGGTGGTTATAGTAGTAGTTGTTGTCCCTGTAGTTGTTGGCAGTTCGGTGAGTCTTAACTTAGTGTAAAGTACTTGATCTCGGATCTGCCTAGCTGAAGAAAGAATGAGTGCACAGGTTACTAGACAGAAGGAAAGAGACCACCTGATCCTCGAAATTGCCAGCTGCCAATTACTGCATTTATGATACCACGTTTGTGGTGTACGCAGGAAAAGGGGAGAGGGGGGGGGGGGGGGTCTGAGGATATACGGCCACATGGCTAGTGCTGTCGCCACGACTGTGCAAATGAGGATTTTTTCTGCCCCCCTGAAAAAAAAAATCTCAAGCCTTACCAAGGGTTCGAACCTTGTCTTCCGCTTGAGAGTCCAGCGTTCTAACCGTCCGACCAGCCACTGATCCTCGAGTATCCAATTGGTTCTATGTAACCGTTGATGAACTACAACATGGCAACTGAAGAGAGGAAGAGAGAGAAAGAGGGAGTTAATGAGAACTAATTAATGAGATTGAAAGAGCGAGAGAGAGAGAGAGAGAGAGAGAGAGAGAGAGAGAGAGAGAGAGAGAGAGACGAAAGAGGAGTGACAGGGAGAGAGACACGAGAGGGAGAAAAAGAGAGAAAAAGAGCAGGGGCGAGGCGGAATCAATTCGCATGTGTATGAGCTAGCTGGTAACGATTACGCTGGGGATGGTATCATGTGATATCTTTCTCCTCGTTGCTTCGCGAATAAGCTTCGTATACTTATAGCTGGTAGCCTTCCCGCCTTGAAGTCTCTGCATGAGATCTAAGCCTGCAGGGAGCGTTTTTCTGTCGAAATGCAGGAGACGTAAAATGAGCGGCGTGTCCTAAAGTAAAAGACGGCACTTTTCCTTGGCAATGGAAAGTCTAAGCGGCGGTTACAGCCGCAGTCTACATGCCTGGCCACTGAATAAAAGAGAGAGAGAGAGAGGGGGGGGAGTGAGAGAGAGAGAGAGAGAGAGAGAGAGAGAGAGAGAGAGAGAGAGAGAAAGAGAGGGAGGGACACGGAGGACATAAAGTGTGTGTGTTTTATATTTCATGAATTATGTATTTCCTTTCGCGAGATTTACCAGGTAAACGGTTCACACCGCCGGACAACTTTAGAAGTTCAGCACGTGCTGACTAATGTGGTCAGTGTCCTACCAGTTTCTTTATTTTCTAGAAATGCTCTTATGCTTAGGCTTGGTCTACTGTGGAACTCAGCTCAAATTAAACAACAACAAAGAAAAAAAGCGGGGGGGGGGGGGAGATTTCAAAACCAGAGCATGTGATCTGCAGGCAAGATGGCTATTCTCTGTGCCACCAGGATTTCCTGTTGTTCAACTTGTAGCCACATATTCGAGGTAAGAACCGACATCACCCCACATCACATCACGCGAGACATCTCCATCAGCCTTCCGCCAACATCCTCGTCAGCATGTTTTAATGTCAACGATATCAGCAGCAGACCGATTGCAAGCCCGTCTTTCATTTACTCTGAGTGTAGGGAGTTGGCCAGATCTTATTCTTTGGGCCACTTCCCGCTTCACCATTCTCTTCAGAACGCGATGACCCATTTCTGCTTCCCTACTGCACTACACCCTGAGATACAGCAGATAATGGTCAAAAATAAACATCGGCACTGTCGACATACAACTAGTGGTCAAGTTATACAGAGCTAAGTGGAATAGAAAAGAAAACAAACTAAAATCACCCACTCACCACATGCGCTGCAACCAAGGGACCCATGTGCTTTGAAGCTCCCAATTGTTTATGGGGCTCAAATTGCGGGTTAAGGCTTCTGTCCCTACAATATATTCTTTCAGTCGACGCACGTGACCCAGTCCGGCATGAAATCAGGCAAACCGACAGACAAAACACACTGATGAAAAGTGAGACAAGTTTTCCATCTACACAGGTTAGATATTCGGCACGCTAGTATATTTAGACTATGACCACCCTATCACTAATGAATTTAACAGCAGTTATAATGTATGTGACCTTGTGTGCATGATATCCACATAGATGTGAACCCAAAAAAAAAAAAAAAACTATTTATGATATACTTCTGAATATAATATACAATTCAATACACAGACAGACAGAAAGAACCTTTTTTCAAAGGGTCACAGATGTGCTACTCCAGCCAGCAGGCAAACAGAGTGAACGAACGAAAAAACACACCAAACCTTATTTTTCTTTCCTCTTCTTCTTCTTCTTCTTCTTCTTCTTCTTCTTCTTCTTCTTCTTCTTCTTCTTCTTCTTCTTCTTCTTCTTCTTCTTCTTCTTCTTCTTCTTCTTCTTCTTCTTCTTCTTCTTCTTCTTCTTCTTCTTCTTCTTCTTTCTTCTTCTTCTTCTTCTTCTTCTTCTTCTTCTTCTTCTTCTTCTTCTTCTTCTTCTTCTTCTTCTTCTTCTTCTTCTTCTTCTTCTTCTTCTTCTTCTTCTTCTTCTTCTTCTTCTTCTTCTTCTTCTTCTTCTTCTTCTTCTTCTTCTTCTTCTTCCTTTTCTTCTTTCTTTTCTTCTTTCTTGTTCTTCTTGTTCTTCTTCTTCTTCTTCTTCCTTTTCTTCTTTCTTGTTCTTCTTCTTCTTCTTCTTCTTCTTCTTCTTCTTCCTCCTCTTCTTCCACTTTGTACCCCATCGAAGTGTTTGGGGAGATGTAACGTTCGTTGATGAGCTCTGTAAAGAGCATTGTTAAGACTGATGTTCATTTCTGTAAGGTTGTTCTTAATGTCATCACTCCATGTTTTCCGAGGTCTTTCATTCGCTCGACACTAGTTGTAACATTTTACTGTGGCTCGCTGTGGCAGATAGTACCAGGGCATTCCTGTTACGTGTCCAAACCACTTCATTTGTTGTTCTTTGATGACTTGTAAGACTGGCTTTATTCCCAGCATTTTCTGATTTCGTGATTTCGTATTCTGTCTTTCCATTAAACTCCTGCTGCTCTTCTAAGGCATTTCATCTCTGTTTTAACAATTTTACATTCATTAGAGGATGTAAGTGTGTACGTTTGGCACTGATAGCACAGTGTTGGCCAAAAATAGTTTTGATAAGATTCACTTTAGAACTTCGGGATATCTGCTTGTGTGTCAACAGGGGAGGTAGTTTCCCCATTACTTGATTAGCTTTGGCATATCTCGAACTAATTTCTATGTCCAATTTTCCGTCAGATGTAAAAATTGCTTCCAAATACTTAAATTCCTCTGTTTGTCTAAAAGTGTTGGTTTTATTTTATTCCTAAATTATCTTTCTGTCTTCCTTTCACTATTGTCTCTGTGTGTTTTTTTCCCACATTAGAATCACCCCCCCCCCCCCCCTTTTTTGTTTTTAGTTACTAATTTGATTTAGTTGGTACTGTAGGCATTCCGCACTTTTTGCTATGATTGCTTGGTCGTCGGCGAATAGTAATTCGGTAATATCTTCTTCATGATTGGTGTTCGTCTCCTTACATATGGTATTTTATAAAAAGAAGCGGCGATAGTACACAGCTCTGACGCACACCAGCGTTCACTACAAAAGTTCTTGACAATCCTACCTTTATGCCCATCTGTGCTTCCGAAAGTTGATACTCTATCAATGGTCTTAGCTTTTTTTTTCGATGATCTTAGCATACATTTTCCCATTATGACTGAAAAACGATATTTCTCTGTAATTAGTACAGTCCCTCTTATTTCCTTTATTTTTTTCATAGCAGGACGATGACAGCAGTTTACCAATCTGATGGTGCTTCTTCCCATGCCACCTGAAATATTCTCTTCAACCATGTTGCTCCCGTTTCTCCTGCTGCCTTGATGTCCTCAGCTGGTAGATCATCAGTACCTGTCACCTTCAGTTCAGGGGCGGTTCTTTCCTGCTTTCATCTGTTTTACTCCAACTAAGTGATAATACAAAGTAATTACTCCACCCTGCTAAAATGGTGTCAATTTCTAAAAAAAAAACTTTTGGCCATCTTCATCATTTATTAATTCTGTAGGGTTGCATTCTTCATTCCTGTGTCTCATGCCTTTGATTTTTTAGGTAGTAGTTTTTCACCGCTGTTCTTTCTTCTTCAGCCAGCTTGCTTTAAATTTTTCTCACGAATCTCTTTCTGCTTGTCTGATAGTTCTGTTTATTTCTCTTCTGATTATCGTGTATGTTATGGAAATAAAAAAAAAAAAAAATTGCACTGTCGATTGGAGTAATTAAAACCATTCCACCGCTGAAAGGAACAACAATGAACTGCACCGTTAATATGAACAATAAAAAATGGCAGCATTGACAGGAACAGTAGAAAAGACAATTGCACGATAAAATGGACAATAGAAAATCGCATTTTTAATAGGAGGGAACAGAAAAAAACATTGTATCATTGATAGAAACTAGCAAGATAAGCTGAATATTTGCAATAGCTACTCAACCCCGAAAACAAGGTAGATAACAACAGATTTGCGCTTTTAAAAAGTGACCACATGAACCAGACTTTTTAACATCGGAAGTAAAAGGTGTTATACAGAAGGCCTTAAAAACAAAGCACCTAGTTCAGATGGAATAACTACAGAAGCTATTCAAGTATGTAGTCCAACTGACATCAAATGGCTAACAAGAATTTTTTATTCAGCATGAGAAGAAAGGAAAGCAGCAGGCATTAATAATAGCACTTTATAAAAAGAAAGGTAACACAAGACTGGGCATCGTACAGAGGTATATCACTCTTGAGCCCCATAGAAAAGCGGGAAAGCACTTAAGTACATTACAATTTGGTAGTAGGAAATAGCTGTACAGATGCATTGCTTACACCAAGTCAAGTCTGCGAGAAAACTAGTGAATATGTCAATGAGCTGAGTATTGTGACTGCAGATCAAGAAAAACGCTTTTGAAAGAGTAGACAGAAACAAAATATGGCTGTGATGTTGTGTATTCCCGGGGAAATTCTAGAGAGTTCCCGATGAAGAGGACAAGGTAAGAGGACCAGTGATACAAGAGAGAAACGGGATAAGTGGGTCTCGAGTATTCCGTGGTGAGCAAAAAAGGGATAGAAGAAAAGCATAAGACTGGAACAGAAGACGTGAACCGAGAGACGGTAGTAAGACAGTTGAAGTTCGGTGGCGAGAGAACGTATGTGAGAGAACGCCTGAAGAGAATGGAAAAATTGTGAACACGAATAATTGTTCGAGAGAAGATATGAATGTTTCCGGATTGCCAGTTTCAACATGTACTAATACCAGGTACAAGGCTTTAGTAGGAGATGGATGTGTGATTCTATAACGACCACGAGGATGAATGCGCTGTCAGTGAAATGATTAATTCAGCGAATAAAGGTCAATAACTGAGCATTCTTTTCTGGTATGTCATAGCAACAAAGTGTTCGTCAATACAGCAATGTGGTGTGTAGAAACAAACCTCTAGCAGAGCATATTGCAGGTTGGGAACTCAGAACGGAACATCCGGGACTACTGAAAAGTTCGACCCAAGCAAGCAACGACGGGAGATGGCCAGAGCAGCGACGGGAAATCCAGCTGGTTGTACCAGTTAAACAGGACGGCTAAAAGCAGGGCAAGAAAGTTTCAACGTAAGTGGCGTACTGGGCCAAGGCCGCTTTCCAGCGGTAAGCGGTAAGAACAGTAGCTTAGTCAAAATTTATTTAAAGGAAATGTTACAGAAATTCCAAGAACAGTATTTCTTGTGTGAGGATCGCCAAGTTCGCCGCTGGGTAATGTGACGAAGGAAGTCAGTTTCCACAGTTGTTTAACATCAATAAAAAACGTTAGCAGTGCATTTCCAGGAATATCATTTGTAACGACCGCTAAGTTCGCCGCTGGGTAATATAACGTAGGAAGTTATTCTTTACAAGTGTTGATCACAACAACTACATTTAGTAAAGTGACAATAACATTTTTCAAGATGTGACTAATATACCTATGCCTGGGTAATGTGACATAAGATTGGTATACAGAAACATTTATCGGTTGAGCGTTTAGAACATTCATTCATTCATTCAGTAGCATGTCCCTCGCGGAACCTCGCTGCCATAACAACCCTCCGGAAAACCTTCCTATCCTGAGCAAGATGTCCTGCGTCTGATACACCCATCTGGAGATCATCTGCCACATCCTGCTGCTAAATACAACAGGTATGAATTACAGTGATCGCTGAGCGTATTAATATAGCGCAAACGTGTTAAAACGATGCAGTAAGCTGATTGACGTTGGTCAAGATCTACAACTGATATCCTGCCCACATATCTGAGGCAGCCTGCAGCCAGCAGAATAGTTTAATTTGAATATCTGTGACACAGAGTGAGTGACGGTCCAGAACTATACGGGCAGCAAAGCTGCTTATGGAACGAAAGTTAGGTTAGAACAGTCTCCTGTAAATTCATACAATCCTTTAGACTAAACGAATAAACTATTTCTAGCAATTATTTAGAGTGACATCTGTGTTCGGCACATAGACGAGTCCCGTAAATTATTTCAAGATGGCACCGGTATTTAGAGCACAATAAACAGTGTCCGCAAGAATTATACTGTTACGTCCAGGACAACTGTTAACAAGAATTCCGACGTGTAGTTTTCAACACTAAAGAAGTGACATTAATAGGCTAGGAACTACAATCAAAATGCAAGATCAACCATGGATTCATTCAAGGAAATTAATTAAATTAGATTAAAAATAAAAATATCCGTTACAGGTTATAGGTGTGTTGATTACTGAATTACTAAAAAAATCGTGATGCTTATTATTAATACCATTGCTTTACATATACATAGCGTGTTCTATGGCAAAGGGTGATTCTTAAAATAAATAGTGGCTAAGATAAATTAGAGCCATAGTGATATTTTTTTTTCAAATTAGATAATTAAGATAGTAACTTGATGCTATTTTTGTTCTAAGTAGGTAGATAACTACTTGGTGTAACAAAGTGATTAGATATCACAAACTGTTTTGTTGGTGATTGTATTGCTATTAGGCGTGATATTTTTTGAACACATTTCTTACTAACAAGAGATCAGATTGCATTTGTAATTGTTGTATTTGTACAGGAGTGATACTTACATGTCAAAAATGGCAGAATGGATAGCCATTGATAAAGAATTTCGCCTTCAGGGCGACGAATTAGGAAAACATGTGAACGAAAAATACAAGCAAAAGGCAGCAGAGGAGAAAGATGAAAAACTGAGAAAAGCAGCAGAGGAGAAAGAAGAAAAATAGAGAAAGGCAGCAGCAGAGAAAGAAGAACAAATGAGAAAAGCAGCAGAAGAACGAGAAGAACGCAGGCTTGGACGTGAACACGAACTGCGTCTAAAAGATAAAGAAGCATTGAAAGAAGCTGAATTGAAACAAATAGAATTCTTGTTGCAAAATGACGTTGAAGAGAAAAATTACAACTAGAGAAAAAGAGATTGGCAGGACAGATTCTAGCGGATAAGGAGAAGGCAGAAACTCAGATTAGAACGAAAAAAAAAAAAAAGGAAAACGAGTCAAGAAGAGAAGCAACCATAGAAAAGGACAGAATAAAAGCAAAGGAAAACAAATTAAAAAAATATGCAGGAATAGTCCGAAATTACTGCAAAGAAGATGAAATCGGAGCTTATATAGCCAATTTTGAACTTAGCATGCACATGCACGAAGTGCCGTTGGGAGATTACGCATTAATCTCTCAAAAACACCTGGCATTTGAACCATTAAAGATTCTGGAAACAATCCCTGAAACAAAAAGATTAGATTACAACTACATCAAAGAAATCTTAATGAAACATTACAACCTGCACGAGGCATGCTACAGAAAACAATTCAACGATTTGAAACCAAAAGGTAGTTAAACATTCGCAGACTGTCTGTCAGAAATGCAAAACATATTCAAAAAATGGGTTGAAGTAGCTAATGCTAAAAATGACTGTAAGTTATTGGTTGATTTGTTGTTAAGATGTAAATTATTAGAATCTTTTAGGGCCAATGGCAACCTTCCTAAAGGAAAATAAGCCAACAAACCTTAGAAGAAATAGGTGCACATTATTTTGCAGCACACTCTGATATTTTTGTGCAATCAAATTTTGAAATGATAAAAGTAGGAGCAGCAGCCAAAGCAAAGCCATACCAGCAGAACTTTCAGTGAAAAGACTACAATTATGGCAAGAAACAGATAAAATCAACAAATGCCGCTACTGTCATGAAAAACACGGTGACGATTCGCATTATGATAGCAGCCCAGAATTTGAAAAAAGAGTGGCAGAAGTGATTGTTTATAGAAAAAACACGTTAAAAAGGTATGAAAATGCCATTAAATGCTATGTTTGTCGATGTTACAATCACACTTGAGCATCCTGCCCTGTTAAAAAACGTTTTAAAGAGGCAAATGTGGTATGTTTAACATCAGATGATGATTCAGACATTGACTCAGCTGAAGCCAATTCAGTTACCATGTACGAAACAGAAGAAGAATAAAAAACCTATTGAAAATTCCATGAGGAAGGCAACCTACCGTGTGGACACCCGATACCCTTTCAGAACGCCAACCTGGCAGCACACGGCTACGGTAGTCTGAAATTGCAGAAAGGTCAGATCCATGAGCAAACCATATCACTCAGAGACACTAGGCCGACTATTTCCGGAGTGCATCAAAGATTAGTTAAACCAGAAGATTTAACAGATAAATACATCAATTGTCGTACCCTCGGTGGTACTATTGAGAGATATAGACTTGCTAATATGTTTGTGAAAACACCATATTTAGAAAAGTTGATAACTCTTGCAGTGTTACCATCCCCTGCTGCTCTGCCCCCCTCCCACCCCTTTTTTTGCCCAACCTATGAAGACTCATTTGCTTCCGCACTTGTGACTAAAACTCTTTAACCATATAAGAAATTACAAGAATGCACAGTACCTTTTTCTGCGCTTTGTTGAGCATTTAGTGATAACATCTTGTTGCCCTCTCGCGCGTCCTGAGCCAAGAGGAAAAACACACACAATTTAATGGATCGTCATCTCTAGTATTCTGGTACTTCCCTAGCCTCCCATCATCATCGTTTTCTTATCCTCATCATCATCGTCACCATCATCATCATAATGTGCGTTTCAAAATGAATGAGTGTCCAAGTGTCCTCATAGGTCTCAGTTGTGTTTTGTATAAACTCTAGAGACGTGAGTCATTGAATAACCGACGTAAATTATCTAGCATAATTTGACCTATTTTCTGAAGCCGATCTCTCCAGTTGATCTTTCCAGCCGATCTTTCCAGACTATTTTTCCAGCCGATCTTTCCAGCTGACCTTTCTAGCCGATCTTTCCAGACAATCTTTCTAGACGATCTTTCCAGCCGATCTTTCCAGCTGATCTTTCCAGCCAATCTTTCCAGCCAATCTTTCCAGACGATCTTTCAAGCCGATCTTTTCAGCCGATCTTTCCAGCCGACCTTTCCAGCCGATCTTTCCAGACGAAGTTTCCGTTTGCCCAGCGTTTTTTCACACGATGAAATACCACAATCTCTCATTGTTGCACCTAATGATCTACTCATGACCGTTTGCCATCATTACGTGAGCCTGGTATATCAGATCTACTTGTGACCGTTTGCCAGGCAATAATAGAGAGGTAATGTCAAGACTAATCTCAGACATGCTACCTGCATGACTACGTGAGCCTGGTCTGTCAGATCTACTTATGACCGTCTGCCATGCAATAATAGAGAGTTAATGGCAAGACTAATCTCAGACATGCTACCTGCATGACTACGTGAGCCTGGTCTGTCAGATTTACTTCAAACATGAAAATGGTTTGTGTTGCTTTGAGGCGTGTTAAATTTTTTACTTTTTCTTCATATTTCTTGTAATAAATGTCCGTCTATCTGTCAATTTGTTTGTTTGTCTGTATAGAGAATGAGAAAATAGATAGTTAGATAGATTAGATAGATAGATAGATAGATAGATAGATAGATAGATAGATAGATAGATAGATAGATAGATAGATAGATAGATAGATAGATAGATAGATAGATAGATAGATAGATAGATAGATAGATAGATAGATAGATAGATAGATAGATAGATAGATAGATAGAGAGATAGACAGACAGACAGACAGACAGACAGACAGACAGACAGACAGACAGACAGACAGACAGACAGACAGACAGACAGACAGACAGACAGACAGACAGACAGACAGACAGACAGACAGACAGACAGACAGACAGACAGACAGACAGATAGATAGATAGACAGACAGACAGACAGATAGACATACAGATAGATAGATAGATAGATAGATAGATAGATAGATAGATAGATAGATAGATAGATAGATAGATAGATAGATAGATAGATAGATAGATAGATAGATAGATAGATAGATAGATAGATAGATAGATAGATAGATAGATAGATAGATAGATAGATAGATAGATAGATAGATAGATAGATAGATAGATAGATAGATAGATAGATAGATAGATAGATAGATAGATAGATAGATAGATAGATAGATAGATAGATAGATAGATAGATAGATAGATAGATAGATAGATGATCTACTTTGCGTTTGGTTTCCTATGCTCAGATCAGACCATAAAGTGGGTTGGCTCTATGAACTAGCATGTCAGCAGAAGATCCTTTATGGTTTCCCATAGCTTGCTCTGCACACTTTGCTCTTGATGCGATATTTCGTTTTTCTGCTGTTGCTAGAGTGTTGAGGCCTGCAGAATGTGCGCTAGTGTTTGGATCCCGTCCGACTGGCACACTGTGGGGACTGTACAATCTTTATTTTATGCATGTGAAAGTTGAGCCTGCAGTGTCCCTGTCTTAGACAGAAAAGTGTATGTTGCTTTCTGTTGAGCCTGCAGATAGGGCCTTGCGGATGTTCACAGTTGGTTTTTTCTCTCATAAATTCGTTGTATTTTTGTTCGATAAGTGTTTGATTTCTTGAAATGACAACGAATGGGTGTGTTGTTTCTCTTTCGCTCGATTTGTATTTTTTTTCGAACTTGTCTAGTTCATTTCCTGGTATGCCATAGTTAGCCGGGATCTACTTGAGAACGATTTGATTGCCATCGGAGTCTGTTTAGCTGGTAGAATAGTTCTCTGTCCATATCTCGTAGATCCATTTGAGTCGCCTTGAGAACTGACGTGCAGTCACACATGAAAACAATTCAAATCCTTTCCTGGCCATCGCTGTCTGCATACATGAGTCCGACTGAGTACCTGTGGGATGAGCTGCGAAACATGTTTGTCACCGAGATGTAGCTTCAGCCAAATGTTGTGATCTGTTCCATGCACTGTAGGAAGAGCGAGCAACCATCCTACGAGACCCACATCAGACATCTGATCGCATCCATGCACAGGAGGTGCAAGTCACTGATCCACGCAAAAGGAGACCATACACACTAAAGGCCGTAGGCTAAAAATTTATCATAACGCAGATGTACAACAAAGTGTCAATTGATTGGTGGAACCCTAAGGTATTCTTGTGTGAAATGTGAGTAATTTCGCTTATTACAATACAAAGATGCAAAATGTCAACATGTTTGAGTATGTACGTTCCTTTCAGTAACTATGCTTTTTTTTTGGACAGTATATACGCTATTTCTAAAATACTTTAATCTTTCAAAACCGGCAGTTTCCGACTGTTTGCATAGGGCTAATGGTACTTTTAAATTGGTGAGTAAGATAGTTCCTCAGTTGAGCTTCGGAGTAGACTTAACATGTTGTGTATAGGTAGAATCTCAATAAAGAATCACTACGACAAGCAGGGGACATACCTCAGTAAGACTGCTGAAGAAAAATCTTCTCAAATCCTCTCGCTCCAAACTTCTAATCTTGAATCTGATGTTCCTCAAATGATGTTTGATGGCCCATTTTCTCCGAGGGTCTTCTCTGGAGACCACCAGGCCGGCCACGATAACCGGGTCGGCAAGTACTGGATCTACCTCTGTTAAGATACAAGGTCTGTCTCTTATGATGAGTGTAGACACAGATCCATAGTAGGCCTCAGAGTAATGGTCGAATGCTTTCTGAGCTTTGGATATTTAAACTCTTCTTTCTTTCTTTCTTTCTTTCTTTCTTTCTTTCTTTCTTTCTTTCTTTCTTTCTTTCTTTCTTTCTTTCTTTCTTTCTTTCTTTCTTTCTTTCTTTCTTTCTTTCTTTCTTTTCTTTCTTTCTTTCTTTCTTTCTTTCTTTCTTTCTTTCTTTCTTTCTTTCTTTCTTTCTTTCTTTCTTTCTTTCTTTCTTTCTTTCTTTCTTTCTTTCTTTCTTTCTTTCTTTCTTTCTTTCTTTCTTTCTTTCTTTCTTTCTTTCTTTCTTTTCTTTCTTTCTTTCTTTCTTTCTTTCTTTCTTTCTTTCTTTCTTTCTTTCTTTCTTTCTTTCTTTCTTTCTTTCTTTCTTTCTTTCTTTTTTCTCTCATTCATTCTTTCTTTCTTTTTCTTACTTCACTTCTAATTGTATTTAATCTACTTTTATTGAGAAACAAATTGATACAAGCCAAAGTAAAAGTGGGGAAAAAAAGACCCTTGTCTACATTTTAAGGCGTACTGGGAGCACGGTGCTAGACCAATATTTTACAGACAAATCGGCAGTCGGCCACGCTGTGGTCAAAATCACACCGACCGCCTTTGCTTACTGGGCGAGGTTGCTGAGAGGGCCTCTAGCTGGCTCTCGACACAACGGAACGTCGTGGGGGACGGGCCTCGGTGAGCTGGTCCGGATTTCTAGTGAAAAAGAATGTCTTATGCCTTTAAGCCCATCGTGTCCGAATTGTCTGCCAGTGTCCCTGTGCCACCTGCCAACAAAGTCTAACATGTGTCCGGTAAACCAAACGTAAGCTTGCCACTTGGTCGTCCAGCTTAGCAGACTGCTTTAATTATGATGCCGCAACGACTTCATATCTCACATTACCTTTCGAAAAGTCAGCAATTCGTCTTGTCCCTGTCCGATAACATCCGGTAATACGTGCAGCAGGAGAAACCAACCCTGATCCTCATGAACTCAAGTGGGCCCACTCTCTGAAAATGTCTAGGAGCTTGTGGGCCGAAAATTTTGTCGACGAGAGATTACTTCTACTGATGATTGGGAGACTCCTGCTGTACATGCCTCCCTGTGGAGTTTCTTCTTACTTATTTGCGTGCAGATTCGGGGGCTGGGTGATATCTGTAGCAATGAACCTCACTGGCTCGTTTTACTGAATGAAAAGTGGATCCGGTAATAGTCAATAAATATGATCATCTATCTGAAATTACATTAGGACGGTGAGCAAAGGCATGTTTCGAGCAGAGTGGCAAGCTTCGTGCAGAGTGGCAAGCTTTCTGCAGAGTGGCATGCTTCGTGCAAAGCGACAAGCTTCGTGCAGAGAGGCCAGCTTCATGCAGATTGGCATGCTTCACTGTAGAGGTCACGGGTGAGAAGTTTTGTCTGGATCTTGTCAATGGGCATTCCCGTGTGTTAGGAAAAGAACAGGAGACAGGCTGGCTGGATGTGCACAACGTGGTGGAATACTGATGCATGATTGCAACAGAGGGGATTGGTCAGAGGGTAACAGATACCATAATTGCTAATAAACTAAGGGAACTCTGACACGGAAAAGTGAGATAGGACATGTCAGGCCGCACGAAGATACGCAAGGGAACCCTGATTGTAAAGTATAGAAAGACGGATTGCTTTAAGCATGACAACCAGAGTTCTAAGAACAGGTGTTGCAATTAAGGGGAGCATAAATCTTTTAGTTAAACAAGCAGCCAACGTGAGAGATAGATAAGCTTTCAGACGGATATAGATAACCATAAATCAGGAGGATAACACATGTCAATGGTACTCAGGGCGGTCAGCCCAGGCCGCCAAGCAAGATAACTGACAAGAGATTAGAAGGTAGCAGAGAATTGTCAGATGACATGGTTAGAAAATATATAATATGTGGCCGGGGTATTTTGGTCCACTTACACTTTTTTTTAGGGAAGGGGGGGGGGGGGGGGGGCGGCGGTTCAAAGTGCACTAGCCTTTGGGTTTCAGGGCCTCTGTGTAATAGCAATGAATATGATAGAAAAAAAGGGAAAAAAAGGGGGGGGGGGACCAGACACACGTGTTATCAAATGGTTACTTGAAATACAGGTCTCCTTCCTGTTGCACACTGTTGATGAGAACGGTAATAGACATGGGTTTTGCCCGAGTTCTATGACGTCATCGTTTAATGACAGCATGTAGACGAACGTTTGGACTGACTATCACATGCAAGTAACTGCTAACGTTTGCCTGGCGACTTGTAGACTGGAGTGATGTTAGTCTCTCGAGCACGATCGACAAAACACAATAAAATCGGCCTAGTGTCATGACGTCAGAGCTAAATAATATGGTATGACAATATGAGATGAAAAGTCAGATCTACTCACCACATTTAATCAATCGCTCCAGTATGCATGGTGACATGGTGACTGTGATGACGTCAGTGAAACGCAACATCTTCACCAGCTCAATCACCTTGCAGTTACACGGTGTTTGAGTGTTGTTGATGAAGCTGCGGACATAACAACACTTTACACAAAACCACAAGAGGGAAGAAAGGATAAAGAAATCCAACAAACATGCAATAAAGTAAACTAAATTATAGGCCAAAGGGCGCCAATTTTGAAATACAAGTACATGAATAAGACCTGTAGAAGAGCGCTACTGAACACAATATACATACAGACGCTGTGCTGTTAACGTCAAACATGGACGCTGTCTTCAGAATACACAAGGGGGCAAAAATCACTACACATAGGAAATGTTTACGTAGTATGTTCGATGCACCGAGAAAAGATCGACTTAGGAACAATAATATCAGGAGAAGAGTCGGCACAGAACCAATATTAAACTGTATCGGTAGACAATCAATGCAATGGTTTTGCTACAGAACACAACTGTCATCACAGAAAACAGCACATAGAGCAATGTTACACAGATCCAGCAGAACAGAGCCAACGGTCGACTACGCAAAACATGCACCGCAGAAATATCAGAATTACTGAAAACTACTATATACGAAGTGAACAAAGGGTCCCGTTCCTAGGACCTCTTCCTACCCTGACGCGGCAAGGTACAGCGGTAAAGAAAAGAAGAAGAAGAAGAAGAAGAAGAAGAAGACACTACACATATATACACGTGTCCGTAGAACCTTTTTTCGCGATATATAGCTTGGAAAACATTTCAAGTTGAAGGCAGGAAACGTTAAAAGCACACTCTTAAAACTGTTCTCAAATTCTTTGGCATTAACACAGAAACAGGAGTTTGTTGCTGAAGACTGAAGTGAGCGGCGTAGGGTCCTCAAGTGTGGCGAATCAGCCTGCCAAGAAGCGGAGTTTCATTGGCAGAAACACGGAAACTGGGTAGAAAGACTCGCGTGGCAAACTCTCAATTTTAATGTCGCTCAAGAACTTCGAGGCTCAAATGTGACTCATCAGCCATCGTTGTGCTCACAACGATTTGATCATTGCTTACTTGAGGAAGCTGAGTGATCTTTAGTTGTGATGGACTAACAACAACCTTGCAGTTTACAACAGTTTACTTAGTTGTAAATAGTATAGTTTATACATTTCTGTATACTATTGTTTACATAGTTGTATACATATAAAACTATTATAATCTGGTATATACAATACGGTTCTACAGTTGTTAATTAAATATACCGGTGTTCTAGAACCAGTGTGCCGGGAAAACTTGCGTGACCCTCGCGGAAAATTTATATGGGGTCCGAAAAGTCCGTGTGCGCCGGGGAAAAGTCTATGTGGGCCCGAAAAGTCCGTGTGGGCCCGAAAAGTCCGTGTGGGCCCGAAAAGTCCGTGTGGGCCCGAAAAAGTCTATGTGGGCCCGAAAAGTCCGTGTGGGCCCGAAAAAGTCTATGTGGGCCCGAAAAGTCCGTGTGGGCCCGAAAAAGTCTATGTGGGCCCGAAAAGTCTATGTGGGCCCGAAAAAGTCTATGTGGGTCCGAAAAAGTCTATGTGGGTCCGAAAAAGTCTATGTGGGTCCAAAAAGTCTGTGTGGGCCAGGAAAAGTCTATTGTGGACCCGGAAAAGTCTATGTGGGCCCGAAAAAGTCTATGTGGGTCCGAAAAGTCCGTGTGGGCCCGGAAAAATCCGTGTGGGCCTGGAAATGTCTATGTGGGCCCGGAAAAGTCTATGTGGGCCCGAAAAAACGCTTTGTGGGCCCGGAAAAGTCTACGTAGGCCCGAAAAACACCGTATGCTGGCCATGGACAATTAGTACACACTCCCAGAAGTCCTTAAGGCCATAGTGGTGTAATCTTTAGAGGGGAGAATCATCAAACAAAAACAAACATCAAACAGACAAACAAACAATAAAAGCAGTTTTTTATACTCTGCTATTATTCTTTCGCTGATGTGGATACCGGTCACATGTGGGGGGAGGGGGGGGGGGGAGAGGGGGGGGGGAGGAGGAGCAGGTGGGGTTAGGAATAGATTCACGGCCCCCCCCCCCCACAAACACACAGAAAAGCATGCCGTAAAAGGCGACTAATTGAGTTTCGCTGGAATCGGATGTATTAGGCCGGAAAGCGAAGATATCGCAGCCTAGTTATAACCCACAACACAACGTTCAACTCCCTCTTTTAAGAGAGAACGCATAATAATGAGAATTGGTATCTTCCATTTGGACAACACAAATCTATACTTACACAAAGTCTATAATAACTTCGTACGTGACAAGGGAGAAAATCTGTTCAAGCCGGAAGTTCAGCTTGGTACAGATGAGGACACTGTAAACCCGGAAACAAGATGGCGGAATTGCCGACTGTAGAAGGTCAGACATCAAGGTGAAGGACATCACCACTAGAAGCCTCGATTTCATGTCTGACGAGTACCGGAAGTTTACTTGCCCTGCATACATTTTTTTTAAAAAGGGGACATATATATGTGTGAAATTATTCGTTATGTAATTTTAACAGATTTAAAGTTTGCATCTATGGCTTAGGCAGTGCGAGCCAGTTCGTATTCCGAGATTTCAGGTTGCATTCCAGCTAGAGCACTTTATGCTGAATTTTAAAATGGTATGGAGAGGAAATAACAAACTTAAGAACGTAAATATGCCCAGTAAGACATGTTTGAGGTTTGAACAACGGATCAACATCATGGTACAAGGGTAGTAACCCATAAGTGCTCCATTCTTCTTCTAACACATGTCTAAGTCCGAAGAAGCTCAGCACAACGCACAAGCTCTGTAGCACCGGCGACGATTCTGAAATACTTTAAGTAGATTTTTAACTCTAAGTTTTGCTTGGGCAGCGCCGTTAGGCTACTCTTTTCGATTTTTACCTGCCAAGGGATTCTTTACGTGTGCAACAATACACACGGGCGTCCGATCTCACGACCCAGAGACCAGAGAGAATCTCTAGAAGTCCCAGCCAAATCCACGTGAAAAAATCCCAACCCTTACCGGGGATTGAACCCGGAACGTCTAGCAGCCCTCGTGCACAGTAAAACAAAAATAGCCAAAATATGCCCATGCCTATTCTGCAACGTACTTTGAAAGATACACAATAAACAATGTAAGATTCACATGAATAAAAAGTACATTTAAGTGTACACCAACTGATATAGGTTGTTACATCTATGTAGCTTCACCTTGGTAGCTATACTTAAGTAGTTATTTTAGTAAAACTAATTGTACAGCCATGTTATGAGAAGAGAGAAAATAGAACATGTGGTGACCACTGGAAAGATCTGTGGAAGGAGGGATAGAGGAATACAACGAGAGAAGATGCTTGACAGTCTTGTTGCATGGCATGGAGGTGTGTCGGCACACGAACTGATACATGCTGCAGGAGATCGCGGATTATGGAGAGGCATGATGAGGTGGAGGTGAGGCCGGGGAGAGGGTGGGGTGTGCTGTAGCTTCCTCTCCTGAAGATATCATGATCATGCACCCTGCTGATAAGCACAGACAATCACGATTCGCTATCCAAAACGATCTTCAGGGTCGAGAATCAGTGCCTGCCCATGCCCACCAGATGCATGAGGTCAAGCTATCAGAATGCCTGAGGCCTAGTTTCCTCCTCCCACCTGAATACTACTGAACCAAAATTCGTTTCTTGAGTCTTTTATTTCCCACTGAAGGAAGCTGGAATAGTTTGACAATGATACATCCAAACCCTGTATAGAAACATTGCCAGCTATGCATACTCTGTGACCATCTGTGTGTGCTGAATTACAGACTGGTGTTATATTCTTTTGTAAGAAGAAATCTCAACGTTGATGCATTGAATGGTATTGTTAAATGTCACTGTGCACCAGCGACTTCACAACCGACGAAATTCCCGCACAATTTCGGATAATGCTATACTTCATTCCTCTTCTTTCTTTTGGCTTTTCCAACGAACATTTAATCAAATAATCCACGCCAAAGTCTTCCACTGATGACAGTTGGTCAATTTGTGAAACATGATTTAGAAGCCTCGGAGTTGGGATTTTTGGGACGAATGATGAGAATAGCCCCGACAGATTAACACAAAGTGATAACCACGACGTCTTGGTAGAACTTGACTCAAAAAGAAAACTGATGGGCCACATCTTAAGAAGACAATCTATTTTCTTATTCTTTCATCATGTCATGAGAAGGAGACAAATGGAGTACTTCGTGAAGGTGGGAAAGCTGGAGGGGAACAGATGCAGAGGGAGACCCAGAGAGAAGATGCTGGATAGTTTGACATCCTGACATGGAAGATCATCTGTGTCAGAACTTACTGAAAGTACACACGACAGAAGACAAGATATAAAGGACAACTAACACCACAAGGAATGGACTTTAGGAAGAATAGGAAAAACTGCATTTCAGACATGACCATATGTGCTCAGATCCTCCCCTCAGTATCAACCCCAACGTCCGATGGCTGATAGTTCCAGTTGTGTGTTGATTAACAAGTCCTCTGTGTGCCTGGTGTGCGTATCATTTTTGCTATGCCCATCTTAACTTCTAAGTCTACCATTCTGGCGTGTCGTGTGGATTCCCTGCCCCAAAGTCCACCACCCTTCCCATTTCTCAGAGGGAATTAAAAATATCAGCATGATCCAAAGGTTAACCATCAGTAGAGATAGTTGATCCAGCCAACCTATCAGCTTTTTAATTTCTACCGACGCCGCGGTCCTAAGACGAAAATTTAGGTGACTGTACCGTGGACTTTTGTAATGGCTTAAGCCACTACCTTCGCACCGAACCGGCCCAAACCCTCCGAATCGTGTTCATTGAATCTCTGAGTACACATGAACAGGTGTTGTTTTGTGTTTCGAGCAAGGCGAACTCTTGCGTTACCGCCTTTACCTCTATCGCACTGCTGCTGGTTGTCTTAGAGACGGTATCGTTGGCTTCTTGGACTGTTTGCCCGCTGAGCGTGCTGACTATGCGCTGCTTTGTTGGCGTATAATGGATCCGTCTGTGTAGACCAGTACATCTGCCTCGTCTTGATTATCACTGACGAGAGCGCATCGTCATTTACAGCAACAAGATTCTGCTCCCTGCATGGTCTATTGAGTGTGGCAATACAGGAAAATGTACAAATAAACTTACGAGGAACGGGTATCTACTTTCTGCCAGGAGTGATTTCGGTAAGGCTGCAATTTGCTGGTTAATATTTTCTGCCACGATTTTCTTTTGTCGCCCTTTTCCCTAAAAGGCGCTTGATGCAGTGGATGTTTCTTATCAGCGCATATTTTAAGTTATGCCTGAGTCCTCCAGATACTGATTCTTTGGTTTATGCTCGGAAAGACGAGTGTTGCTCTCTAGTACATCCAAAAATAATGCGCATGACTTCATTTGGAACCTTTTAAAGTGGTTCCACCTGTGTACCACGTACACTGAGAATGGCTTGTGCATATTCAATCGGGAAAATGACCAGTCCGTAGAACAGAAGTATTACAGTTCATTCAACAATTCATAACCACATATGCAAGCTATTTTCTCGAAAACTGCCTTTTAGATCGCAATGACTTAGAATATCCATGACGTTTAGGAAATGTTTTTTTTTTTTACTAAAAAAGAATATCATGTGTAGTTTTTTTCTTATTTTTTTTAAAAATGATATACATATATTCCTATCACGAAACTGTCTTAGTAGACTTTTGAAAGGTTTACTTTCATTAGTTTCAGGAAGTAATGCACACTATGACTAGTTTAACAGGGGAGAGGGTGTCGAAAAACTACAACGTAATTTCATGATTTTCTCGTGCAAAGTCGCACTCTTAGTGACCTGAAGCCAAAGAATTCGGTCAAGGTTGTTAATCAAAGCCGTATCCACAAATTAGTGTTGAGTTATTGTGTTGTATGGCTAGCTTATACACGCTGACATAGACATATATTTAAAAATGAATTTGAGATACAGATTTATAACTGAACAGAAAGTTAACGGTTTATTTAACCAGCATTTCCTCAGGGAATCTAAGATGGGTTATTTATATTGTGATATTCATGACCCCGAGAAACATACACGATTGGCATCATTTAACCGGTGGATTAGACAGGACACTGAGTTCACTCATGTCAAACAAAGAAGGAGAAGCACAGTTGAAGACTTTGATGTAGATGTCATTATACCTGAGATCTTAAAAATGTTAGAGAGAAATCAACATGATACTCCGAGACAACTGAAATTAACATTGAAATCACAATGCAGTATTTACATTTCCAAAAGTGGTTTGTGGGAAATTGTAAGAGCCACCAGGATCACTTTCAGAAAAACGTAGGCGTAAGGAATATTATTTGTGAAAACCCACGTTTGATTGCTAGTCGAAGCAAATACGCGAGGCAGATCCGCGAGCGACAGAGTTAGGCTAAATTGTATTTTTTGAAGAATCCTTGTTTAATTCTCACCATGCTAAAAAATGGCAATCAGTAAACAGTGAACAAGAAAGAATCATTCCAAGCAGCAAAGGCCAGCGAATTAGACTCACTGATGCAGGAAGCAGTGAAAAAGGACTTATCCGTGATGCTGGACTTATTTCCCAATCAAAAAGTACGGATGGTTACTGACCCAACGTAAATGCCCGTTTCTGTTTTAGTGGGTTTCCAGTCAAAACATCACAGAGATCAAGCCGTGTTTTATCACCTTTGTGTTTTATCATCTACATCAAAAGAATCAACAAAATATACACAATGCCACCAAGTGTCGTGGGATAAAAAACACTTCAAACTGTGTGTGTGTGTATGTGTATGTGTGTGTGGATAAAGTGGCAAAGTTATCTTCTAATTAATTAATGCCAGTTAATAACGACATAAACTTTAGCTTGTCATTCAGGCAAAGTGTTCGTTTGTTCAACAATTTATAAACCCACTTGCAAGCTATTTTCTTGAACACACACACACACACACACACACACACACACACACACCCACACACCCACACACACCCACACACCCACACTCACTCACTCCCTCACTCACTCACTCTCTCTCACACACACACACACACACACACACACAAACACACAGAATAATGTTGGCTGGAAATATTGCGTCTGTCAGCGCGGTAATACATACAGCAAGCTGATGTCTGCAGGAATCTCTCCTGTACACTTCTACAGGACGTGCATCAACATCTAAACCCGTTCACTGACAGTCTATCAGTGTGCGCTCGGTGCATAGGCAGCTGGTGGATAACTAACTAAGCCTTGGGTTTCGTATGCTCAGATCAGATCATAAGATCTGTTGTCTCTATCAATCATCATCATCAGGTGCCTTGCCGACTGGCGTGGCCGATCATGCCTCTCCATAATCTGCTATCTCCTGCAGCATGTATCAGTTCGTGTGAACACACACCTCCATGCCATGCAACAAGACTGTCAAGCATCTTCTCTCGTTGTCTTCCTCTATACCTTTTTCCACAAATCTTTCCAGTGGTCACAACATGTTCTATTTTCCCTCTTCTCATAACATGGCCGAAAAATGATGACTGTCTCCTTCTGATGTCTGTGATAAGTTGTCTTCGGGCTCCCGCCTCTTTCAAAACCTCTTGGTTGCTCTTTTTGGCTGACCAAGGTATTCTAAGCATTCTTCTGAGACCTCTAAAAATTGTTTGGCCTGCCTACCGATTGTCCAGGATTCACATCCAAGTGTTAAAACTGGATGTATGTAGCAAGCAAGAATTTTTTTTCTAACTCTCAATGACAAGGATATATTGCACAAGATGTTTTTCATTTTATAAAATGCAGTCTTTGCCTGTCGTTGTTGTTGTTGTTATCGATCCAGAGGCCCATGAGCTTTCGCCCTTTGGCCCAATGCCATGTAGTGAAATTTGCATGTTATCACAAGCTGTTCTTTTCCTCCGTACAAGGTGTTCCACTTGTCTGGTCTCGGAGGGAGTAGCGTTCTTCTTGTCTCACTGAGTTTTGGGCACTCAAAGAGATGATGTTCAGCAGTTTCGTAGGGGTAGTTACATAGCTTGCACTCTGGGGAGTGTTGTGGCTGTATTCTGTTTAGGTGTCCATTGAGTGGAGTATGTTGCGTTCTAAGTCTGAAGATGGTGGCCTGGTCCCTTCTTGTTAGATGGTTAATGCTGTCATTAGGATCAGGGCCAGACATATGTCTATAAACCTCTCTTCCAGTGTCTCCCATGGCCCATCTGTTCAACTAAGTCTCTTTTTTTAAAGCTTTTATCAGTGGTTTTGCTGTCTGGAGGGTTGTCGCTGTAGGTGGTTGTTCTTGTGTTGCTCCTTTCTTTGCCAATCTGTCAGCTCTGTCATTACCTGGTGTGCCGGAGTGACCTGGAATCCACTACATCACTATTCTGATGTTGTATGAGGTAATAAGCTGATCAGCATCCAGGATTATCTTGGCTATGTCAGTTCTGCAGCGTTCACTGCCCTCCAGAGCTTGAAGGGCAGACATTGAATCTGTGAAGATGACAATATTTTGGACCTTTGAAGAGTAAACATCCATTACAGTCTTTAGGTGGTATACTGCTGTTTCCAGTGCAATTATTTCAGCTTCATAGTTTGAACAGAATTCCCCGCATGCATCAAAAATCTCTTCAACAGATCCATCGGGATAACCTATGTAGATTCCGTAACCTGCTTTAATGGTAGCTTTAAATGCTGATCCATCAGTATAGACATGTATCCATTCGTGGGGGTAAGAATCAACGGTCTTTAGTGATGAATTCATAAGAGTGATTGGGTCGGACTGTTTGGTTTCCTCGCCTACCAATTTAGTTCGGACTTCTGGAGCTTTAAAGCAAGCATGTGGTGGTAGGTTTCTTGCAACATTCTGAATTCCTTGACGTCTTTCTGGGAGGTGGTATCTGTCCTGAATTTCATTAACACAGTGTAAAACCGATTTGTGCTTTATTCTTTGTTTGTATTCCCAGTTTTCTACAAGATGTCTATTAGGATGGTTACGATTTTTCCTAACGCATCTTTCATAAATTTCTAAAGTGGCTTTTTCTCTCCGCAACCCGAGGGGTTCCACATTTGTATGGATTTCACATGCAGCAGTTGGTGTAGACTGCATAGCTCCGCAGATTAATCGGAGGGCATTATTTTGTACTCTGTCAAGAGTCTCTAGGTTAGTTTTGGAGCAAGTTGTAAGCAGTGAGTTGTTGTACTCTATCACAGAGCGAACATATCCTAGATATAAGCCCCTCAGAGTTTCCTTGTCTGATCCCCATGATGTACCTGCAAGTCTCTTTAATAACTGTAACCGCCTCAATGCCTTATTCCTGATGTTTTCAATATGGTTCTTGAGGCTGAGCTGCCGGTCAAGTGTGACTCCAAGGTATGTAGGATGCTCTTCTTTCATCACTTGATGTTTGTCTAACCTCAGGTTAATGTTCTTTCTTGCTACTTGGTGGCTTTTGGTAAAGATTGTGTATACCGTCTTTGCACAGTTAACCTTGAGTTTCCATCTTTGGCAGTACTCATGCAGTCTTCTAAGGACTCCATTCAGTCTTTGGGCTCCACTTTCCACATTTTCATGACTCTGCCATATTGCTAGGTCATCAGCGTACAAGGCTTTTCGGCCTTGATTTGTTCTGGCAGGTCATTGATAAAGATTAGGAATAGTGTACAGCTCAATGATGAGCCTTGTGGCAAGCCCTCCTCCAAGACTTCTTTAGAAGAGATTGCGTTGTGCATCTTAGTCTGGATTGTTCTATCTATCAGGAAGTATTTCACCCAGTTATACAATCTGCCATGTATTCCTATGCTCATCATCTTCATCAGGAGACCTTTTCTCCATACTCTGTCATAGGCCTGCTGGAGGTCGACAAAGACTGCCACTGTGTGTTTCTTATTCTGGAAGCCATCATGTATTCTTTGTGTCAGTCTGAACAGCTGGTCTTCTGTGCAGCTGTTGGTTCTGAAGCCTGCCTGTTCATGGCATAGAAGACCAGAACTCTCAAGGAACCAATATAAGCGCCTGTTTATCATTCTTTCAGCAACTTTGCCCAAGCATGATGTTAAGGATATCGGGCGGTAGCTTTTGGGGTCATCTGGAGGCTTTTTGGTTTTAAGAATGGGGACGATATATGCATTCCTCCATGCCTTTGGAAGTTTGCTTGACCTCCAAGTTTTATTAATAAGCCTGAGAACTACTTCTCTCCCAGACCGGCCAAGATGTAGCAGCATTTCGTTGTGGATCTTATCTGGGCCTGGATATTTTCTAGGTTTTAATTTCTTCAGGGCTTGCTCTAATTCATCCATGCTAAATTCATTTTCAAAAAGGGAGTCGCTGGCTGTTGGAGCTCTCTCTTGTTTCTTCAACTGAGAGAGCTGTGTTCTATTGAGTTCTGACAGCTTACCTGCTCTGTTTACTGAGGCAAAATTATGATTGAAATGTTCTGCTTTCTTTTTGTCTTCAGTGATTGTCTTAATCCTATCTGTCACTGGTTTTGGGTTCACCCTTCTACTTTCTGCGGAGAGGTTTTTAACTAAAGTCCATTCTGCCTAAGGTCTAAGTTGGAGCAAGTTTCTGTCCATTTATCTCTTTTAGCCTTATTAACTACAAGCTTTACTCAGGCACATGCTTTATTGTATTGGATCTTTGCTTCTGTTGAACGTGCAGTTTCGAGCAATATTCTTGCTTTATTTATTTCAGATATAGTATTTTGAATTTCTTGATTCCAAAAAGGTTTATATGCCTTCCGGCTGCCCCTTGGAATGGCTTTCGACGCTGCATTCAGGATTGCTTGTGTAATGTCTTCACAAAAAGTTTCCACACAGCTGTTGTCAATTCTTTCCAGGAGGCAGTCAGATGTTTCCTGAAATAGTTTCTAGTTTGCTTTTCGGAAATTCCAACGGGTTCTCTGCTTGAAGCGTAATTTAGCGGTGGTGCTTATAGTTGTGAGTATAGGTTTGTGGTCACTTCCTATGTCGTCCAGGACTTGGGGATAGCTTGCGTCTGCTAAGTCAGATGAGCAGATGGTCAGGTCTGGTCGGCTGAGTGATAGGTGGGCCCTGTGTAACTGTGTAGGTGTAGACTCTGTGTCCTGCAGCACTAATAGGTTAGTTGTTTCACAAGTATCTTCGATGTATTTCCCTGTGCTATTGTAGTCAGGGTAACCCCAACGTGGCGAGTGTCCGTTGAAGTCACCAACAAGAAGGGTTTTATGGTACTGTGTCTTGTATAGTTCTGGTATGTTGCATGTTGTCTGAGGTGGGCTGTACACGTTGTATATCGTATAATTGCTTCCATTGTGCCAGATAGTTATTTTTTGCACATCTGTAGTTTGAGATGTCGACAGCATTGTTACATCTCCCTGTATGTCATTTCTGATATAGGTCACTATGCCCCGGCAGTCATTGCACTTACAGGCATAACTAGTATATCCAGTGAGATGCAGATCAGAGTCTTTAGGCAGGGTTTCTTGTAGGACAGCCACGTGTACCCTGTGGTTGTTTAGCAGTTTGGCAAGTTCAAGTTTCTTATTTCTTATTTCAAAGATGTTCAGCTGCAGAATATTGAGCATCTGTGTATTTTTTGCTGTGCTGTCTGAGTTCTCTTTGCTCTCCCTCCCACTCTTCCTCCTCCTGGGGTGTCTGATTTTCCTATTTATTTCAAATTTTCCAGTAGCCAATTTTTCGCACATGACAGCCTGGTTTCCCACTGTCTGGCGCGGGCCTTAATAGACGAGGCGACAACCGATCTCGTATGTATTCTTTAATTTTGACATATTCATGGCATTGTGGTGCTGGGGTGTCTGTGGATTACCTACCTCCCCGGGCAGCAGCTAGAAATGCCCTGTACCAGTTCTAAAGGAAATATATGTTGTGTTTCTGCCTTCCCCTTTAACACGTAGCTAAGGTGGGGCTCACAGTGTGCTCATTCCCCGCCACCAGATTGCCTGCAGGTTTCGCTGAGCTCTTCATGGCTCTAAGCATGGCCTAAGCATGAGTAGTTGGGGCAACTGGATCGTCACGTCCTGAGTCCTTGCGCCTTTACGATAGTTTCCGGTATTCAGGGGGGTTAGCATACTTGTTTCCATTCCTAAGACTGTTCAGCACACCTCTGGCTCCTTCCCTCCCACAGGGGGCAGTACGGTGTGGTGCACCGGGTTTATTATCGAGGTTTGCTCCTCTAGATCCATTGTGTTTTGCCTGGGGATTCGCACCCCCAGTTACCAGGGCTACCTCGGGGAGGCTGTGACTCTTCGCCACGCACAATGGTCTTGAGGTAAGAGAGGTTTTGCTAGGTCATGAGGCTGACACCACAATGGACGCTCCTTTCGTGAACAGATATTCACTAGACCTAGGGTGAAGTAAAGGGGGGGGGGGGGGAACCCACTGCCCACAACACCAACACTTCTTACCCCCTGCCTCTCGAGGCTCAGTCCCGTCTTTGCCTGTCCAATTCTGTTTCTTATTTCAGTTATGCATCTTCCATCTGATGTTATCCATGTGCCCAGATACTTAAATTTCTCTACTTGTCCGAAAATAACACCATTGACTTTTATTACACATTTCGGAATAATTCGTTTCTTTGATACCACCATTACTTCTGTCTTCCCATTATTCAAACTGAGGCCCATTCTTGCACTTTCTAACACCACAATGTTTATCATTTCCTGTAATTCTTTCTGACTTGTTGCTATCAAGACTGTGTCATCAGCATAACGTAAATTGTTTATATTGTGCCCACCAACCACAATTCTGGGCATATCAGTGAAAGATCTCATTATATATTCACTGTATGTTGAAAACAAATCAGGTGACAGTACACATCCTTGTCGTACGCCCCTTTTTATGCTTTGAAATGTACCTAAACAGTTGTTTATTCTTTTAGCTGCTGTTTGCTGCCAATACATATTCTTTATTATTCGTAGAACTTTCCCATCAATTTTTAATTTTTCTAACAGTTTGATTACTTCTTCATGCTTCACACAGTCAAATGCTTTTGTGTAGTCTATGAAGCATAAGTCTTTACTTCTATAGCTCTTTCTGACAATGTCCTTAGGATATAAATGGCATTGTTTGTACCTTTTCCTTCTACAAATCCACATTGTTCATCTCTGATTTCTGGTTTAATTTTGTTTCTTATTCTTCTCATAATTATTCTCAGTAAAATCTTAGTCATGTGACTCATAGGACTTATTGTGCGATGGTCTTCACATTTTAAAGTGCCTGGTTTCTTTGGCAGAGCTATAAATATGGATTTTAAAAGGTCATTTGGAATATACCCACTATTATAAATATCATTTAAAAGTTTAGATATTTTTTCAATTGCAAAATCTCCCAGTGCTTCGATTTCTTCCAGTGAGATGTTATCTGGCCCGGTTGCTTTTCCTTTCTTTATATGATGTATTGCATCCTCAACTTCTGCAGTCATTATTGGTGGGCCATCATTGTTGGTCTGCAGGTCTACATCTGGTCTATTATCATCATACAATTCCCTTATATACTCTGTCCATCTGTTAATTATATTACTATGTCTCATTAATAAGTCACCATCTTTTGATTTCAAACATCTAGTGCTGTTACGTGTCATCTTTCCTGTTAACATATTTATCTGTTGGTACATGGAATGTGAGTCTTTCCTGTGATTTTCCCCAATCTCTGTACACATTTGATTCAGCCAGGCTTCTTTAGCCACTTTGCATTTGTTCACTATTTTTTTTTTCTAGTGTATTCTTCTTTATCATTCTTTTTCTTCCTTCTTTCATCCATCAACTGCAGAATTTCGGTTGACATCCATTTCTTTTTTGCAACTCTGTGGGTTGGTGGGATTGTCTCTTTTGATGTCTGCTGAATTGACTCACGCAACATATCCCACTGTTTATCAATATTCTGTATAATTTCCATTACATTATACCGGTTTTGTACAGTGACACTGTGCTGTCTCTATCAATACCGTGCTAATACAAATCGTGTGATGAGTCAATTTTTAAAGAAATTAAAGATAACTAATAATGACCAGTACCATACAAATCCAATCTATATTCTTTAACAACATCGTGAGTAGAGGAAAACTGGAGCTTGAATGAGACTCTCTCTCTCTCTCTCTCTCTCTCTCTCTCTCTCTCTCTCTCTTTCTCTTTGTGTGTGTGTGTGTTTGTGTGTACATTCTAAGTGTCTCTGTGTGTGCGTTTGTGTGTGTGTGTGTGCACATTCCTCTCTGAATGCGTGTGTACGCCACCCTCAGCACTATATAAGGATGATGACAGCTATTCCGATTGTATCGAGTGAGAGACAACGATAACAAGCACACCCCCCCCCCTCCCCCCGCCCGCCTGCACATAACAGCGCCCGAGATACATCCTGCATAGTAACAGGAACAGTATGGAAAGGTTGGTATAATTAATGTTGTAGCATTAGAGGAATTATGGATTGGTCTGAGACGTTGAAACATAAGCCGATAATATATTTCTTGGGCATGGCAGCGCGTTTGTCACCGTGTGAGTGGAAGAAGTAAAATTCATGTTGGTGTCCAAGTAGACGTTGTCTTTCTACTACGAATGACTTGAGGCTGTATTTACACACAGCAGTTCTAAATAGTTGTTCCCCTAGCACAAATAATGTGTGGCTGTATTTACACACAACAGTACTCACAGTTTATTCCTCCAACATAAAGGATGTGAGAGTGGTTATATTCCCACACGTGACTTCCCTTTAATTTGGTCTTCCTCTGTACCTAAAGGTTTCTCCCCCTCGTAGCACGAATGATGTACATTCACCTAACCATAGCTGCTCCAGTCCTATCATAGCGAAATGCACACAGAGTGCCCATCACTGTTCATTATGGAGAAATACACAGACTGAAGTCTCAGCATATCCTATTCACAGCAATTACATGCATAAGGCAGTCGTCAGAAGTGCTAACACAAACATTCTGACTCTAGAAATGCAGTTCATCATAGATGGAAGCAAAGATC
>CAJHNH020004445.1:1593200-1647029 GCA_905116865.2 Candidula unifasciata
ATTCATCCCCAAGGACTCTTAGCCGATATGACAGTGGTGAGATATATTTATCATAGTGCTGCCGGTTTCCCAAAAGCCTCTATAACACCTTTTACAGGGTAATTACCCAACCCCAAGGAATCTACCACATAAAAAAATGCATGTTGAGATATTTTTTCATAGACCAAAGTCTCACCTTTCACAGAGTAATTACCCAACTCCAAGGAATCCAACATGAAAACAATGATAGTTGAGATATATTTTTTCATAGAGCTTAGAGTTTCCTCCAAGTCTATAACCACCTTTAACAGGGTAGTTAACCCCAAGGAATCTCAGATGAAATGATGACTATTGGGATGATTTTTAATAGAGTTTAGGGTTTCCCCACCAGTCTCTACATCACCTTTAACAGAGTATTCAACTCCAAGGAATCCCACACACCTTTTCCCCTTTAGATGGATACAGATGAGTTCAACTCCTCTATTGTGCTTGTGCTTTGATGTGTGCACTCTTTCTTTACCATCAGTATGTCTATTCATCATCAGTATTAACTATACCCGTTCCTAATCTTGGGTGTGGTGGACAACTTTACAATGTCCCTGTGCTGTGTACCTTTGCTAAACATTTCAAATTAAATATTTTTATCAAAGTCATTCTGTGGAAAAAGATTTCTATATGATCTATCGCTAAATCTTGATCTAATTCTTCTGTGCTGTTCCTGGGGAGAGAATTTTTTTTTTTTTTTTTTCAAACTTTTGAACTACTAACTTTCATTACATGAATCCTAATATAATCCTAATGAACTACTAACCTAAGTAAAATACATGTACACTATTAAAATACTACCCACAAATCTTTCATTCATCATTCATACCTGTTTTATTCTCTTTCATTCCCATTCATTCCACTAACTATCCTTGATCTTGATCCATCCCTGCAGGCTGTGTGTGTCTTGCTTGTACTCTGGCGCTTGCTTTCAAGGTTCTCATTCCTTGGTTTGCTCGACAGTCTGTTCTGCTCTGGGGTCTCTCTTAGTAGGCTTGAACTGATAATCTTAGAGATATACTGACTAAAAATATACTTTAATTTTAAGAGTTAACACAATGCTATTATCAGTGTTCAGTGACTGTATACACTGATATGCCACCTATGAAATAATTATTAATGGAATTAAACGGAAGGTGTTCAATACACACAGTATGTGGCTGCTTTTTATAAATGAAATCAGGTGTTTATGCACTTTTTTAAAATACTTCATCATTAATTTGATATTTATTTACACAAACACTTTAGATCATTAACTTGATTTAACTTTCACAATAAATACTTTTGTGAACACTAGAAATACTGACATTTTGGTTGTCTGTTGTCTTCGCTTAAACTGTAGGAATGCTTCATTATTCTCACATTCTTTATTTTATGATACGTTTGGTATTCGATGATCTTGATGTTAATTTGTATAGTTGGTCTTGAAGTGTCGCTTAGAACTTGATGATTTTGAAATGTTTCAATGGTCGATTTTGAGGTGTCTGGAGAAAAAACAATTTCGTGTTCCTTGATGGTGATTTTCAAATTTGAATAATTCAGTGGCTGATATGTTTCTGTTCATTCACTGTACAGTACTGGTTGGTGATTTCTGATTTTGGTTGAAATAAGACAATCTTGAAGGTGAAGAATGGTAAAATGTCAATTCTTGATGATTATTCAAGTTTACTCTTGATCGTTAGGTTGAAGGTGGTTCTATGTAGCTTCCTGACTGATAATAATCTTGAACTTCATGCATGGTGATATGTTAGATTAATGTTGATGTTCAGGATGATGGACTGTATGGTTTTAATGTAGTAAATAGTGATACTTCAGTTGATGAATAAAGATGGTAATTTTACTTGATTCAGCTGTTATTTTTGTTGATGGAGATGCCTTTGTTCCCAGACTTTTATATCTTCTTCAGAACAGGCCTTGATACCTCTCAGATCTCCTAGAATAATATCTGTTGAAATGTCTTTCATTACAATCGCTTTTATTGGTTTGGTTGTCCATGGTGATTTTAAATATATATACGCTGTTGGTAGCTCAACCATCTTCACATTTTCATCATCCCAATAATACACAATACCTCCGCTGTAATCTGATGATCTTAACACTTTATCCCGTACTATGTTGACGCATGTAAATCCATTTAGTTGCATTTGACCTGGTTTGTTGTTAATAAGACATCTAATTGTTTTCTCTCGATATTTCGGGTTTAGTGCCATCCTTATATGATCAGTAGGTATGCCACTCTTATTATCCAAATAATGAAATTCTTTATCCACAGTTTGTCTGTCTATTATTTCACAGTCTGGTTTTTTCATACATTGAGTTGCTTTTGTCTCGACTGATGTCATTGTTGGAACAGTGATATCCTTTGCTTGATTAATTTTCATTGTTTTTGAGTTTGACTTTTTCTCTGTTTCAGTGGCTGTTGTCTTTTTGGATTCACTTTTCTTGCTCGTATTGCTCTTGCTGGATTCTAATTCTGCAATTACGATTTCGTTCTTTATCTTTTTAGTTCCTGGACATTTCATTTGAACTGTTCCTCTCAACATTATATGTGGCTCTGATGTTTTTCCCTGTTTCTTCAACCAGTCGCATGCTACACAATCTAGAGTAGGAATACCTTCTGAATCCATTCTAACTGAATTAGTTTTTTGCAAACAAGGATCTTTTCTTGTCTTTTAACATCTGTTTCCCAACACAGTGTTTTACAATATGTCCGAATGCCTTACAGAAGTCGCACTTTTTAAGGTTATTCTTTTGTTTATTTTGCCACTTTCTATTTACCAAGTCTTCAATATAACTTGAATATTTAGGATCTCTGTCGCAGATAGTTGAAGAACTGTGCTGGTACTTACAAAAAAATGCACATCTTGATCTTCTGGTTACTTATCGATGTATCTTTCATTGTTGTCGCTGAAGATACTTGCGACAAAGTGTTCTTACTTTTTACCAACCTTTTAGATGCCATTCTGATAAACGCACAATCAATGCAAAAAATGTCACCGTAGTAAGAAAACTGATCGTAACTGTAAATAAAATTAGTTCATAGTCCGCTAGTTTCCGCGAAACAATAATGGTCACAAACCTGATTTAATTTACAAACAAGATTTAAAATATTTATGATATGTACCTTCGGTAAACATGAAACTTCCTGAATCCGCAAAACTTAGTGATACGGTGTGTGGCAGGGCGTAGATGACACACCGGTTTTCATTGTTTTCATTGGTCGGCAGCTGACCTGTCGCAGCTTGCTGTGTTTATTATAGGCTCTGCTCGGGTAAAAACGTTGTATTGTACACTGTTTTCCGCATGTTTATCTTACCTTGAAAGAAAAAAAATGTTTTTTCATATGATTGAGGTCCACGTGGTTTCGAATTTCCTTCGGACAAGCACCCCACTTGTAATAAATGAATGCTTCACTTGGAATAATTCTGGTTCACTTGGCATGAACCTTGGTTTGCAACGACTTTAACGTCTAGGGTTGACAACACAAACGCGGCTCAGCTTCTTGGTACATTCTGTCAGTTTATTCTGGTCCATTTAATTCACATGTTCAAACATTATTCACATTTTATCACTCGCGACATGTTCGAACATTAACCATTTGCGCAACATAAAGACGACATCTTCAAATACTACAACCGTCTTCTCTGACTTCTCACGATCGACTGACCACGAGGCTAGCTCGGGCTTTCCCTTGCTCCCTCGACTAGGCACAAGTATCTCGTGCTGTCCCTTGTTGCACGGAGTTTCTGCTTGCCACAATGTAATCGTGAAGACCATGCCAAGCACCTCATTACAAAGAAGAAGAAGAAGGAGGAGAAGAAGAAGAAGAAGAAGGAGAAGAAGAAGAAGAAGAAGAAGAAGAAGAAGAAGAAGAAGAAGAAGAAGAAGAAGAAGAAGAAGAAGAAGAAGAAGAACGAACGAACGAACGAACTTTATTTTCAAAGGGTCACAAATTGCGCACGCAGGCCCGTTTTACATTCGGCCCTTCCAGTCAACCATCTTTCCCACAGCAGTTGTATTTTACTAATAAAGCATGTTATGATCATATGATGATATGCATATTATGAATATTATAAAAGAACACAAAAGCATGAGTTGTAAAGTGCATGCAAAAACCCGATCGTGCTTACATACACCCACATACACACGCTCACCCACTCACTTACACACACATACATGCATGCATACATTATATACATACATACATACATACATACATACATACATACATACATACATACATACATACATACATACATACATACATACATACATACATACATACATACATACATACATACATACATACATACATACATACATACATACATACATACATACATACATACATACATACATACATACATACATACATACATACATACATACATACATACATACATACATACATACATACATACATACATACATACATACATACATACATACATACATACATACATACATACATACATACATACATACATACATACATACATACATACATACACACATACATACAAACAAACATGCATACACACATACACACAGGCATACATACATAGATACAAACATACAGGCATACATACATACATTCATACATACATACGTACTCAGAGTCATATGTTTACAAACACGCCTACACATACATACATATCACGCACACACGCGCGCGCAAACATACATATCATACACATCTTGTTTAATAATAAATTGATAATGCAATATGGGTTACATTACATTCAAGGTGGCATATAATCGCTTGTAAGTATGAATTGAAAAAGTTTACGGTTAAATGAATAGGGACTTTTAGAATTTTTCAGGTCTGGTGGAAGTTGGTTCCACAAATAAGCAGCGGAGTACGCTAAACTTGTTTTATATAAATCTATTCTAGGTTTAGGTAAATGTAATAAATTTAGTCGCTTGCTATTTATAGGATTTGATTTAATTAATCGGAAAAGGTAGTTTGGAGTATTTTGAGATAAAATTCTATGAATAAATTTGGCCTTGTTAAAAATTAAACGTTCGCTAAATGGCAATAGTCTTAGATGGTTATAGAGATTATTATTTGCGATATGTTTATTATCTGAAACCAGGCATAAAGCACGATTTTGAAGAGAACTTAGTCTTTTAACATTGGATTTGGCGCAACCATCCCAAACTGTGGAACAATAGTCGACATGTGTTTGGATGTAAGACGCGTAAAATACTTTTCTTGCATCTTCGTCTAGAAAGTGCTGAATTTTTTGCAAGCTGATAAACGTTTTGTGCTATTTTCTTAGTTATCACAGAAACATGAGAATTCCAGGTTAAATGGTTGTCAATTGTAAGGCCTAAAGTTTTGTGTTCCGTTACATTAACAATAGGTAATTTATCAATGTAGAGCTCGAGTGTCGGCTTGTGCAGTACTAATGTTTGCAACTTTTTGTCTGATTGTTATAAGCATAGACTTCGTTTTATTTATGTTAATTTGCATGCGATTGCTGTTGCTCCATTTACAAAGATTGTTTACTTCTTTCTGTAAAGATCTTTCTAACTCATTACGATTCTCATTACTAGTATATATTGTACAGTCATCAGCAAATAAATCGCATGTTATACTAAGATGTAATGGAAGGTCGTTAATATACGTGGAAAACAGTAGTGGACCTAGAATCGACCCCTGTGGCACGCCTATATTTAACTGAGTGGATTCTGACAGGCTGTTGTTGAAGGATACTACTTGCTGTCTATCAGATAAAAATGACCGCATTATTTCGACTAAATTATCGTTAGTTTTTAATATTTTTATTTTATTAACTAGAATATCATAATCAACCATATTGAAGGCTTTCTTAAAGTCTACAAAAACTGCACCGCAAATTTTGCCTTTGTTGATGTTAAAGTGCCAGTTGTCTGTCATTTTTATCATCGCAGTATGGCAAGAGTGCATAGGCCTGAACCCTGATTGGCTATCAACTATTTGATTGTTGTTATTTAAATGCTGAAACATTATTTTATGTATGTGTTTCATCAATGGTTTGGATAGCGAGGACAGTAGAGAACTGTTGTCAGCTAAGCCAGGTTTGAGTAGAGGATACACTTTGGCAATTTTAAATGCTGATGGAAAGTAGTTCTTAGAAAGGCACTGATTATATATGAATGTTAGGGAGTCACTAATGACTGGTGCAGCACATCGAAGAATTCGATTACTGATTCCATCTATGCCAGAGGAGTTTGTTTGCTTGAGGTTGGAGAGATATTTATACACTTCAGCAACAAACAGAAGTGGGATCTCTGGAGAAATAGTCGTGGTGAATTTTTCCTCACAGAATGATGCTAGTAGGCTTAAGTCACACTGTGAATCTGGTATTGATGTCTTTAAATTCTCAAGAAGAAGAAGAAGAAGAAGAAGAAGAAGAATAAGAAGAAGAAGAAGAAGAAGAAGAAGAAGAAGAAGAAGAAGAAGAAGAAGAAGAAGAAGAAGAAGAAGAAGAAGAAGAAGAAGAAGAAGAAGAAGAAGAAGAAGAAGAATGAGAAGAAGAAGAAGAAGAAGAAGAAGAAGAAGAAGAAGAAGAAGAAGAAGAAGAAGAAGAAGAAGAAGAAGAAGAAGAAGAAGAAGAAGAAGAAGAAGAAGAAAAAGAAGTAGAAGAAGAAGAAGAAGAAGAAGAAGAAGAAGAAGAAGAAGAAGAAGAAGAAGAAGAAGAAGAAGAAGAAGAAGAAGAAGAAGAAGAATTAAAAAAAAAAAAAAAAGAAGTAGAAAAGAAGAAGAAAGGAAAAATTAAAAAGACGAAAGAAAAAAGGAACGACAACCCCAACAATCTGTTAATAAGTAACGAGATGACAGAATAACAAACTCGCCCAATGAGCAGTCACACATTTCATCAAACAGCCAACTATCAAATAAACCAGCTAGCAACACAACCTATTAAAAGCCCATCCTATCAAGCCAAGTCATCTGGGAGACAAATATTTCAGCAACTGACAAACCTAGCAACATGTCATTCAAGCAACAATCAAACAAACAAACAAACAAACGAACCTTCCAAACGAACGATGTGTCAGCCGCCTAGTTCTTGTTTTGTATCCGAGGTGTTTCAGTCTAACACCCCTACATGTCTCCGTCTGTTGGCACCATGACTTGTTGCAGGACGTGTCCATGTTGCATGCTGTCAGCGATCATCGGCCCTAGATGTAGGACTTTGAGTGATTTCTGTCGTGAGAGTCTGGCGTTTATCCCACAGTCGCTTGCACCAGACCATCAAGTACGCTGGTTATATATCCTTGAATAGCATAACCTGATGGCCTGGCACATGTATGTGATCTCCAATGAGGGGACGATTGCTGCTCCCAGACTTTGGGTGCACATAGCAGGTAAGTGTTGTAGAAGCTCAAACATTTATTTTCATCAAAATACAGCTCCCATGTTATAATGTGTATTTCAACTAATAGGAACTTGATACACAAATCTGCGAGGATCCATGCAGACATAGATGTGGAGGGGCATTAATTAGCGCTCAGAATGTATCACACAGGCCACACGTCATTATAGTTCAGTGGGGATGGAAGAAGCGCCACATGGTAGAGATTCGTACCTACTGACCTTCAGTCAACCAGCAGGAAACTGTATAATTGAAAACAACCGTAAAGGAGATTTATCAGCCAATCTCGAATCTGGCATATGATGCTACACCCATATTTGTAAAGACTGGTGGGACACTTTGTTGGTGATGTTGTTGGTGATGTTGTTGGTGATGTTGTTGGTGATGTTGTTGGTGATGTTGTTGGTGATGGTATTGGTGATGGTGTTGGTGATGTTGTTGGTAATGTTGTTTTTGATATTGTTGATGATGTTGTTGGTGATGTTGTTGATGATGTTGTTGGTGATGTTGTTGATGATGTTGTTGGTGATGTTGTTAGTGATGTTGTTGGTGATGTTGTTGGTGATGTTGCTGGTGATGTTGTTGGTGATGTTGTTGGTGATGTTGTTGGTGATGGTATTGGTGATGGTGTTGGTGATGTTGTTGGTAATGTTGTTTTTGATATTGTTGATGATGTTGTTGGTGATGTTGTTGGTGATGTTGTTGGTGATGTTGTTGATGATGTTGTTGGTGATGTTGTTGGTGCTGTTGTTGGTGCTGTTGTTGGTGATGTTTTTGGTGATGTTGGTGATGTTGTTGATGATGTTGTTAGTGATGTTGTTGGTGATATGGTCAGAATAACTTTACCTGGTACAATATTTAGATTAGTGGCTTATATGTTGAATATTTCGCAGAACTGTACTCTTTTTCGGAATTGAAAAAAGTTTATGATCCATTCTTGCTAAATGGACATCCGAATTGTAGCCTTTTGATTACTGGGGCCACGTTTAAATGGACTAAATATCTCTTTGGCGTCTGTGGCGTCTGTGGCGTGGACATTGCCAATGCGCTTTCTAATGCCGAGGTATCGGGTTCGATCCAGATGCAGGCGATTTGGCCTTCTTGCTATCGACAACGCAGTGGATAACCGACCGCCGAGAAACAGTGGCAAACTACTGAATGTAAAACTGCCTAATAAAATCACCAAAAGCCGAAAATCCTGTTGTTGGTTCTGCAGCGTCTTGTAAATATTAAGTTTGGTTTGGTTTGAACAACGGATCAACATCATAGCACAAGGGTAGTAACCCATGAGTGCTCCTTTCTACTTCTCTCTCAAGCCTGAGTCTGAAGAATCTCAGCGCATTGCACGAATTCCGTAGCACCGGCTAGGATCCTGAAATACTTTGGGTAGATTTTAAACTCAAAATTTTGCCAGGGCAGCGCCTTTAGGCTACTCTTTTCAATTTTTAACTGCCAAATTTTTTTTTTCATGCGCAACAATGCACACGGAGGCTACGTCAGTGGCTTAGGCATTGCGAGTCCGACTCGCAGTTCCAGGCCGACTCAGCCTAAAATGGGTACCAGGATGTATGTCCTGGGGAAGTAAAGACGACCGGCGTAATGCTGACGACATTACCCACGTAGTGCCGATCGGTCTCTTAATATATGGGTGCTCTTCCCCTATGTCCGATGAGTCTTAAGGCCTAAAAAGGGTTCTTTAGTTTACTAGTAATGTATAAGGGCGTCGATTTTACTACCCAGAGACCAGGGGAAATTACTAGAAGTCCGCATGAAATAATCTCAGCCTACACAGGGGCCTGAACCCAGCACCTGCAGCGCTCAGGGCGAATGCCTTGCCTCGAGACCACTCAGAATCCTAGTAAGTAAAGTAAAGGTCCCCCTACATTCCAGTGGTCAATCGGTCATCCCAGGCCAGACTCATGTTTGTTATAGGCCACTGGTGATGGGGTCAGTATGCAAGCCACAGTAAACATTCGTTATTTAGTTACAGGATGTGAACGCTTCGTAATGCCGGGATGCCGGGTTAGATCCCAGCCGTGGGCCATGTGCCTTGCGTTGGTTTCGACAGTGGTGTCAAGAAAGCCGACCGTCCAGAGGCAATAGCAAACTATTGCACGTAAATTTGCCTAGAAAAACCACACAACAGCCAGGGGCTGTTGGTGTTGGCTCTGCAACGTCGTGTAAAGGATACACAACAACCAACATACAGTAAACATTTAGAACGTGAGTTACAGTCAACAATCAATACGTTAGCTATAGTAAATATTCATTTTGTGAGCTCAGTTAACATTCAATATATTAGCTACAGTAAAGATTTATTTAAAAAGTTGTAGTCAACATTCAGTATGTTAGCTACGGGAAACATTCATTATGCGAGTTTAATCAATTTTAATATGTTAGCTATATTAAACTTTCATTGTGTAACAGTCAACATTCAGCATGCTAGATATATTAAATATTCATTATGTGAGTTACAGTCAACATTCAATTTGTTAGCTACAGTAAACATCCATTATATTAGTTGTAGTCAACATTCAGTTTGTTAGCAATACTAAACATTTATTATGTGAGTTACAGTCAACATTGTCAACAGTCAATATGTTAAGTATAGACAACATTCGTTATGCAGGCCAGACGCAACTCTTACTACGGTAGCTAACTTAGCGTCATCAATGGAGTGAGTGCAATTTGTTTTCGTCTCAGACAGCTATGCTAATCTTCTTATCAGTAGTAGTGCTCGGAGCTACATAATATTACATGACAGCTCTTGTAAACACATCACAAACATTACCTTCGCATGCTAGGAAAACTACTAGTACTGCTACACAGCCACTACTGCTTATATTACTACTATTCTTCTTCTAGTACTACTAATGCTACTGCAGCAGCTGCTACTATTACTACTACTACTCCTGCCACCACCAACACCACGATTTTTACTACTTCTACTGCACAAACAACTACTTTAATGCTATCACTATTATTATTACTGCTACGTCTTTACCTGCAGAAGCAGCTACTAGTACTATTACTACTACTGCTGCTGCTGCTACTGCTGATTATACTACTGCTGCTGCTACTACAAATACTACTGCTCCTACAACTACTGCTTTTGCTACTACTACTACTACTTCTGTTTCTGCTGCTACTACTGATGCTGTTGCTTATACCACTGCTGCTACTACTACTACTACTACTACTACTACTACTACAACTACTATTACTACTACTACTACTACTACTACTACTACTACTACTACTACTACTACTACTACTACTACTGCTCCTACTACTACTTCTTTTGCTATTACTACTGCTTCTGCTGCTGCTACTACTGCTGATGCTTCTGTGCTACTAATAATACTACTTGTACTATACTTTTTCTAGCATTTCTGTAGAGATTTATGGCGAATTCAAATCATAAAAACAGATATGTTTTAGTTAGAGAGAGAGAGAGAGAGAGATTCTGTCGAGCGCCATGTTTTAGTTAGAGAGAGATTCTGTCGAGCGCCATGTTTTAGTTAGAGAGAGAGATTCTGTCGAGCGCCATGTTTTAGTTAGAGAGAGAGATTCTGTCGAGCGCCATGTTTTAGTTAGAGAGAGATTCTGTCGAGCGCAATGTTTTAGTTAGAGAGAGATTCTGTCGAGCGCCATGTTTTAGTTAGAGAGAGAGATTCTGTCAAGCGCCATGTTTTAGTTAGAGAGAGAGATTCTGTCTAGCGCCATGATTAATAATGAGAATGACGGTATTATTCTGGATTAGGATATACAACTGGACAGCAACTGTCCTATACTTCCGTGTGGTATCTTAGCTCTACTTATATGAATCCCACAGGCGTGTATTACCTCCCTTGGACTAACACGGGGATCTGCTATTTCATTCGAGTTCTTCCATGTGATTACAAGCAAGACTGCAGTATTGACATTCAAATTGTGTCTTCGGAAACAGGCAGTTGGGAGTTGACCAAGAAATAGCTCAAGAGCTACAGTGTAGAAAGTGAGCCGCCGATGTACAGGAATAAGATCTGCCATCGACGCGAAGAGGGCACCAGCTTTAGTGGTACTTTGTGACAATAGGATGGTTTCAGTTGATGTCGTTAGTTTCGCAATTATTAACAGAAGTGTCGAACAGGAACGAACGAACGAACGAACACACTTTTTTCAAAAAGCAGAAAGCAGACATACATAGGTATCATCTTTGGTAGAAGCCTGTCTTTTATTGAGTGTGTGGAGAAGTTATTGTAAGTGGAGGACGACGGAATGCACGCTGTTCTGGAGTTAGCTGCTGAAGTTTGAAAGAATAGGGAATAAAGCTGTACCGATAAATTCTAGGATGTACAAAAAATACCCCGATACTAAATATCCGATAAATTTTTGCATTGCCGACTGTTACGGGAATTCTGTGAGTGCTCCAAACGAGGTCGTACCTCAGAGTAGCTGCAGAAAAAAAAAACCTCCTTCAAGAAGGCCTGAACACAGCTAAAATCAAAAGTTAAGTCAAAGGTATTGGATGTTATGGTTGAAAACAACTAGAGATGTGTGGAAACGTAAACGGTTGTGATCATTCTGGTCTCAGGGTGTAGGAACTAGCTAACGGACACCGCAGAATCAGAAATGCAGCAACTAATTCACGCCAGTTCCACCCAGTAAAAGTGACAGTTGAGAAAATACGCAGAGGGTTGACAGCAACAGCGAAAGGATGACAAACCGGGCATATGATACCACAACATCTTATTTTCAAATGGAGGCGTAAGCAGTTCCAGTAGTTTTCCGTTGGCCACAGAAACAGCCGCACACACATGTCGCGTGTAATCGTCGCATGTGCTGAGACATGTGGAAACAGGCATGTTCTGAGCAGAGCAGTAACTATGACTTCACAGATCTCACTTAGTTATACTCCTTTAGAACTTGTGTGTGTGTGTGTGTGTGTGTGTTTGTGTTTGTGTGTGTCTAGGTGTTGCAGCTATATTGACAAACGAACAGTTAACCCACGGGCTGTCTCCCTACCACTGGATGCTGAATCATACATGACAGTCGAGATGTGATGAAAGGCCTCTGGGTGAAATTGGACACTGCCGAAGCGCTAACAGATCGTTACAGTCAGGAGAGAATGGTATAGCCCGGAGTGACCACGGAATCAGAAAAAAAAGGCGAGATCTCATACTGCTGGCGGCACCATGGCATTAGGACTCTGCTTTGGCTACTGAAGTTGTGGAAGGTGACCATGTCGGTTACCCAGTTTAACTCAACCACCACCACCACCACCACCACTACCACTACTACTACTACTACTACTACTACTACTACTACTACTACTACTACTACTACTACTACTACTACTACTACTACTACTACTACTACTACTAATACTACTACTACTACTACTACTTCTACTACTACTACTACTGCTGCCACTGCAGCTGCTGCTGCTGCTGCTGCTGCTGCTACTACTACTACTACTACTACTACTACTACTACTACTACTACTGCCACAACTATCACTATCACCATCATCATTAACACTACTGTCACTATAACGAATACAACGACTGCCAACATCACCACCACTACTACTACCATCATTAGTACCACTACTACTGCTATCATCACTACCACCACTACTACTGCCACCATCACCACCACTACTACTACCACAATCACCACTACTACTACTGCCACCACTACCACCACTTCTACTACCACAATCACCACTACTACTACTGCCACCATCACCATCACCACCACTACCACTACATCATGTTAGTGTCACTAAATCTAACAATGTTGCGGCTTCAGTGATAGACAAGATGCACGGTGATCACCCTTTATGAATGTAGACTTTTATTTGCAGACAACCGGATGTTGGTGGCTTGGATGTCCTTACTGCTGATGGCACACTGCACGTTTCTCACCTGGCCAGTCACCTGTCAGAAGTTAGACTTACCTGGAGGGTCAACATATTTTAGTCAGCTGACCCGCGACATTGTTGTCGCCCAGGTAATATCTTTACTGGTAATATGAGAGTATGCAAACTGCGCGCGTGCAGGTGAGTGTGTGTTTCTGTGTGAGGATAGGCGTGTTTAAGTTAGAATAGAGTACGTCAATGTGTGTTTATGTATGTTAGTGTGTACTTCATACGTGGCGACTGTAAAAATAGATGTGTGTGTGCGTGTGTTTGTGAGTGATGGGAGAGAATGAGACAGAGCGGAGAAAGAGAGAGATATATATTTATTGTACGTATACGTTAGGATTCGAGCGTGTGCAGAATACAGAATGGCGTCATAACCTTGCGACTGGACCACCTCAAACCCTACCCTACCAAACGTACTAGTGCAGGGGGCTGAACCCCCCCCCCCCCCCCCCCACAACTAGCACAACCAATAATATCAAAGAGTGCGCGAAGTCTTCTTCCCTTTTCCTTTACAATTTATACAGTTGCAAAGGCGCGCCCCCCCCCCCCCTTAAGCATGTTTAGAAGCTCTCTTTGATGTACTTGTTTATACATTTTATATTATTTTTAATATCTGTGCATATTATTTGCGATTCAAAATATAATAATAATAACAATAACATATTTTATTGTTGCACATTTAAACAAGGCTTGTGTCCTTCGAGATTCAAGCCCATGGCAGCTTATAACGAGGATTTGATCCTGATCCTCTCTACCCCTGGGATTGTTTTCTTTGTGGCGGCGCTCAACAGGATTAGGGGCAAACTCGCTGTACAGGAATAGTGTGTTTTAACAGCAACTGCCTCTCAGCCCCCATCAAGTGTCGATCGGTCTATAAAATAGAGGTCCAGCCTTTTGTGCCCTGTATGCCTAACGGCATGGAAAAGGGTCTGATACTTTACTTTTATTGACTCTCAATAGTTGAAAGCCAGAATTCTTCGGGGCATGAACAGGACTGAGCCTCCACACAAGATGACTCCCATACACAAGGCGTACACACCGGACAACAATCCTCGTTTGACATTTCTGTCCTACCAGGCACCAGGTGAGTCTTATCTTTATCTCTCGCTATGAATGCCTCCCTCTGCCTCTCTCCCTGAATTTCTCTGCCTCTTTACCTCTCTCTCTTTAGCTCTCTCTCTCTCTCTCTCTCTCTGTCTTCCTCTATACCCTTCTCTCTCTCTGCCTCGTTCTCTACCTCCCTTCCTCTGCCTCTCTACCTGCCTCTCTCTGCCTCCCTATCTACTTTTCTCTCTGCGTCCCTGTCTGCCAATCTCTCTACCTATCTCTCTCAACCTCGCGCTCTCTCTGTCCCTCTGTCTCCCTCTATGCCTCTCTCTCTGCCTCGCGCTCTCTTTGCCCCTATTCCTCCCTCTCTGCCTCTCTCTTAGCCTCGCGCTCTCTCTGTCCCTCTGTCTCCCTCTCTGCCTCTCTCTTGCTCTGCCTACAGACTATCTGCCGTCCTAAAATAATATAGTGTGTTAAGCACATTAAATAGTTCAATTTCGTGAGTTTTTTTAAAATTGAGGTAAGAGTCGAACTCTGTCCAGCGTTCGTAACTAACATCTAGATGTTGTCGATGAGGTTTACCACTCTGTGGCTCTGCGAACGCTTTGTAATGTCGGAGTTCGATCCCAGCTGCGGGCTATGCGCCTTGCGTTGGTTTCGACAGTGGTATAAGGGAGCCCACCGTCCACTAAACAATGGCAAACTACTGGACGCAAATTTGCCTAGAGAAACCATACAACAGCCAGGGGCTGCTGGGGTTGGTTCTGCAACGTCCTGTAAAGGATACGCAACCTAACCATCTCTCTCTCTATCTCTCTTTCTGATCCTTAAAAAAAATTTCCGTCGTTCGTTAGTTGTCGCCACCATTGTCAGCTTCTCTCAGCATTTCTGCCTGTCTGTCCGTCTGTCTGTCCGTCTGTCTGGCTGTCTGTTTGCCTGTATGTCTGTTTGTCTGTGTGTCTCTTTCTTATATAGTTATCATGAAATTCCTGGGGTGAAAAACTATTAGTTCGAATTGTTAACAGGAGCAATAGTAGCCCTTGAGAATGTTATAATAAAGGCATTCATAGACGTGTCCAGTGATGTATAACCCATAGTTTAGGGTAGCTGTTTGGCCATCACAGGCGATGAGTGCTATTCCAGGGTTACCAAAGCCTTTCAAATGGACAGCAAGAATAAAATCATAATCTGTAATTAGCTCCAAGCACATTCTGCAATTTCCATTTTCACGGAGCCGGAAACATACACCAAGATAATGCGCATTTCGTAAGGATAAAAGTTGTCAATGAATAAGCATGTATTACTACTAAGTATATTTGCCCCCCCCCCCCCCTAATCAGCTCCATAATCTTGCTATAGGTGTTGCACATGCCTAATTACTGTGCTATATATGTGTACATATATCAAACGGAGCAGCAGAATGCCGGCATACATACCGACCAAATTAGGAAAAGTAATCTTATTTAAAACAACGACACAACAATGTCACAATTTTGCCTAAAAACCATAATTTCCTAGACCTGTTTCGTTGACAGTCTCGTGATCTTCAATTTTGGCCACTTTACTGTAGGAAAGTCTTTTTGAGGCTTCTGTGTTCAGGTACACTGCGCCAGACATATTTTTTTTTCAGACCAGTGAGTGACATGGTCAGTCTTACGCCAACCACGTTTATTGTACACGCATCTCAATTCTTGTTCCAGATGGGAACATATTTCTGTTAGTTAGTTAGTTAGTCGTAACAGTTTCGGCATCACAGCATACGAGCTTGGCCCATAATTGCTCAACCGCCTTTGTCGGTGAATTCTTTCATAAACTGAGTCAGTTACGCTGGACACTTCAAGTGAATGCCTTAGCCATGAAAAGTGTCTTCAGTCAGCAAAACACACTCACCATCTGATGCACAATTCAATGATGTCTTATCAGTGTAAATTATGGTGTTTTCTCGAGGTTGAAACTGACACATATTGTTGTTTTTCCTCTCACACAGCCAAATATTTTCTTTATTTTCATCCCGATCAGATCTAAGAAGCAAAGATGTGGTGTCTTTCAAAGTCAGCCCCTGTGTCTGGTCTCACATTGAAGAGGTAGATAACGCCTTTGTGGCCTTTTATGTTCGCTCTATTGTAAACAGATATGATGGCACGGGTAAGCAAAAGCGACAAAATATAGATAGAAAAACGATGAGACAGCATAAGCTGATGAAGAAAAATGCGCGTCTGAAGAGGCGGTTACAGAGGTGCAAACACAAATTTAAACGTCTCCATCTGAGCAGTGCTGAGCAGAACAGTACTACAGAAAGTCACGCCCAGTCAAGCAGATTGTCAAAACAAGCAAACAGTGCCACATCATCTATACTTGTGAACGACACCCTCGACAGATCCTCGGAGAAGAACTTATCCCCTAACCACTTTAGAGGTCAGCGTGTTAAAATCATCGTGCGTGTTATGAACACCACCACAGAGCGGAAGCGCAACATCGCTGTGAAGCAGATGGAGCTGAAATCCCGGAAGTTGATGCTCATCTCTGTGCCGGTCAAGTATCTTAGAAGAATAGCTGACAGCCAAGAAAAAACCATTTCCCTGCAGATTGTCTGTAGAGGCTGCAGCCATCGGGCATGGATAGAGAGCGTCTTCAAGCGCCCCAGACGACACGGAAAGAACAAGGCTGCTGAGAAAATGCTCAACATCAACCGGCCCATCCTGTTTATCGACATGAAGAACAGTACATGTACCGACCATCTCTGGAATAACTTAGAGCCGGCGTCATACTCGACTTCCCTCGACTGGGTGAACATATCTGAATCCGACGCCTGGGCCCTTCCTAAGAATGCATCCTCTGGGCAAAACCATTCTGTTGGAGATGACTGAGGTCGATGGACGGCATCCTCTGGAGGGAGGGGGTTTGGGTGGGGGCGGGGCGGGCGTAACGAAGCTGGTTTCGGCAGCATTTTGTAATAGATCTTTGTTTTGAGCAGCATTCTGTTGGAGATGACAGGGCACAGCTAGAGCACACCAGTTTGGCAACATTAGCAGTTTACAAGTACAGCAGAACTCCAAAATTCGTCATTAATCTGTTCCTTAGGGGAGTACGAATATCAAATAGGTCAAATATCAAACGAGTTGTTCTCATAAGAATTAACTAAAAATAGTTGAATCCCTTTCCAGCCCCGAATTGCCTTACTTTTACAAATAAAAAAAAAAAAAAAAAAAAAAAAAAAAAAAAAAAAAAAAAAAAAAAAAAAAAAAAAAGTACCCTTGACCTCGGAAATCATTGCAAATATATTTTAATTATTCTAACACTTCACTTATTATTGTTTTGCAAGTGTGCCATAGGTTTATGTTTTCTGACGATGTTAGTACACTAAAGGCCTTCATAAATACATCAATATAATTGTAAAAAGCACTATGCCTTTTTGAGTGATTGAGGAGGGAGGGGGTGGGGGACTATGGTTTGGAAGTCGAATCACCAATTGTTTGTATTGCTCTGTTTTTTTTTGGGGGGGGGGGGGGGGGGGGGGCGGGGTGGGGGGGGGGGGGGGGTGGTGGGGGGGGGGCGGGGGGGGGGGGAGGTTTAGTGTCATTTCTCGATAAAAATCTGCATATTGGTCCAAGTGGACAGCCATTCTTTAATTTAATTTCAGCACGTGACACCGGCCTCTTATATTTTTTGCCTCGTCACAAGACTCGTCGGCTACGTCGGATGAAGGACGAACATTGACTTTTCGGTGAACATCAAACGCAAATTTGAACTCAGAAAGAGTACGACTAAAAAAAAAAAAAAAACACACACACACACACACAAAGACGAATATTGGAGTAGGGGAATATTGGAATTCCACTGTAAAAGGATTTCGTTCGGGTAAATGTGGTTTTGGAACATATAATAAATTATTGGGGGTTTCACATTCAAACTGGTTTCATGAGGTTTTGGTGAATTATTTCCTCTTAGTACAGATTTATAAAGGAATTGAGTGTATAATGTATCTTGCATATAGTAATTGTGTGGCTTTTGTACAGTGTAAGTGATGTTATCAGTAATTGTCTGATAACTGATTAATCGAATTAGCACATTTAATGTGTTTGTAACTTCTGACATTTGTAATAACTAGATGTATGAATATTTGTTATTTATTGTAATGAAACATAAAATGTTGCCTTAACTTTTTTATATTTTTCAAATCATTGAATGTTATAAAAAAATGAGTTAGATCAATTCTGTACCCGTCTCCACACTCAAGGTTGGCTAAGGTGCAGCCACTGCTGACTGTGAGAATGTCACGTGGGATGACTCCAGTCTGACTGTTAGAATCTTAGGTGGCATAACTTCAGCCTCTTACACAGTGTGATTCTAGTACAACTGTTCAAATACCACGAGCATGTTTATGTAAAATAACAACAGCACACAGTAGAAACTCAGTCCTGATTATCTAGGATAATAAAATGAAAACGTTTACATTTTTTTAATGCTGTTCACAAAACACGAAATTTGTCATGGTTTAACATGTTTCTTCTTCTTCTCAAAGTCCACGCCGTGTGGCGTTGACAGTCATATCTATCCACTACCTTCTGTCTTGGGTACCTACATTCAAATCTGACACAGATGATCCTCCATACCATGACGTCAGACTGTCCAGCATCTGTTCTCTCTGTCTCCCTCTGACTCACCTTCCCTCCAACCTTCCTACTGTCACGATTTACTCCAGTTTTCACCTTCTCGTCACATGACCGAAAATGCAGATTTTATCTTTCCAAAGTGGGCAATCAATTCTCTTTGTAAGTTTCTTTCAAACATCTTTGCTACTCTTTTTATCTGTTCAGTGTATTCTCATTATTCGTCTAACAACCCCATTTCCACAGCTTCCAAATAAGTTTTCATTAATATACCAATTGTCAGTGATTCCCCTTTAGCAAACGAGAGAATTGAGTGCTTGTGGGTTTGTTGTTGTTGTTTTGTTTGGAAAAAGAGGAGAGGAGAGCGGTGTTTGGGATTTATTTATTTATACATTTATTTTGATTCTGCTTAGACCATACAGACTGTGATGATATTTTCCCATCTGTTTCCTCAGATGCTTTGTTAATGTGTGTTCCACATCAGCCAATTGTAAATTTAAATAATGTGGACACAAAGATTCTTGAAAAGCTTCTCTACGGCAATGAGATCGTAGCGTTACAGGAAACATGTCTAGGAGACAAGAAGTTAAAGTTGCGGGTTTTTAGTGCTTCTACAACTGACTAGCAGGTACTGCATTAATTGAAAATGTTCGGCCCATGGATCACACGGACATTGTCATTGCCCTTAGAGAGATAGGACGTTCTGAGGATTTTGGAAGCAACGTGTCCACAGCACTTCTAAGAATACGTGAATTGAGAGTAAAGATCGGCACAGACAAGCATGAGAAGTACAATGGACGCACACGAAGTCTTGTTAAACAACATAGGACTGGTACTATCAACCTCATGACGCTAATGAATATGTTAAGAGGGGAATCTGAGCGCCTATAGATGTGTCCGGAGTGCTGTGAAGATAATCTAACTCATAACAAACATTACACTGCACAATTTGTTGCCAGGCATTGTTCGCTGTATCTCGTCAGGTGCCTTACTACAGAGTTACATCAACATTCAATGATGCAGAAAAAAAAAAAAAAAAAAAAAACTGAATAAATCAAATGTTTGTGTCCGCATTTTTTAAATAAATTACTGGAAATTACTGTTTTTAATATGTATATAACGCGATCGCCTCTGTCGTGTCCGGTAAACTGGTTGTTAACTAACATTACAGTGCGGATCTAGAAGTAATAGCTAGCTAAAAGGATGTGAATACGTTAGGTTTGCAAACACGTGTCCTACTAGATTACAGTGGATAACTACAGTACCTAGAACACGTGTAGCTATAGTATTATCATTATCACCATCATCATCATCAAAATCATCATCATCAAAACCACCATAATCACCACCATCATCATCATCATCATCACTACCATCATCCTCTCCATCACCACCATAAACACCACCACCATCATCATCATCATCACCACCACCATCCTCACCATCACCACCATAAACACCACCACCACGATCATCATCACCACCACCATCCTCACCATCACCACCATAAACACCACCACCACGATCATCATCATCACCACCACCATCCTCACCATCACCACCATAAACACCACCACCACGATCATCATCATCACCACCACCATCCTCACCATCACCACCAAAAACACCACCACCCCCATCATCATCATCACCACCGCCATCCTCACCATCACCACCATAAACACCACCACCACCACCATCATCATCACCACCACCATCCTCACCATCACCATCATAATCACCACCACCATAATCATCATCATCACCACCACCATCCTCACCATCACCACCATCATCATCATCACCACCATCATCCTCACCATCACCACCATCATCATCATCATCATCATCACCACCACCATCCTCACCATCACCACCATAAACACCACCACCATCATCATCATCACCACCATAAACACCACCACCATCATCATCATCACCACCATAAAAACCACCACCATCCTCACCATCACCACCATAAACACCACCACCATCATCATCATCACCACCATAAACACCACCACCATCCTCACCATCACCACCATAAACACCACCACCATCCTCACCATCACCACCATCATCATCATCACCACCATCATCCTCATCATCACCACCATCATCATCATCATCATCATCACCACCACCATCCTCACCATCACCACCATAAACACCACCACCATCATCATCATCACCACCATAAACACCATAAACACCACCACCATCCTCACCATCACCACCATAAACACCACCACCATCATCATCATCACCACCATAAACACCACCACCATCCTCACCATCACCACCATAAACACCACCACCATCATCATCATCACCACCACCACCATCCTCACCATCACCACCATAATCACCACCCCCACCACCATCATCATTATCCCCAGCATCATCATTGTCATTAAAAACGCTATTATCCTTGTCACCCTCGTATCTTCACTGTAATCGACCAACCAACACCAACATTAGAATCTACATGCGCAAGTTTACACGGTGAGTTTGGTATTCAAACATTACAGATTCTCGACTGTACCCAGCCAGATTTTTATCATCTTTATGTTAGATCACTTGTTGACTGACACACTGCTGTTTGCTACGAGTTTGTTGTTCGCAACAATGTCCCTATTCCCGCACTCTATTTATAACAGCTATTTGTGCACAGTAAAACATGTGCACATTGCACTGTTTATTACCGCTGGTTGTAACCGGTGCACTCTGTTTATAAGTGCTGGCTGTGCAGAGGGGACTATGTGCACTGAGCACTCTGTTTATAACCGCTGGTTGTGCACAGTGGACTATGTGCACAGTGGACTATGTGCACAGTGCCATCTGCTTAAGACTGCTGGCTGTGCACAGTGGACTATGTGCACAGTTGACTATGTGCACAGTGGACTATGTGCACAGTGCACTCTGCCTAAGACTGCTGGCTGTGCACAGTGGACTCTCAGCCTGCTGTTGTTTCCATTATGATTGATTTTTTGTAACGTTTTATTACTGCTGGTGTCCCCCTATAGATGTGTTTTGTTCTGACATTGTTTGTGCCGATTTCTTGTGTTGATGTTGTGCATGGTACTGGTCAAAGCCTGTATTTGTTTCCCAGTGGAGACGTCATGAAGGGATACAGTAGCTCTAAAGGCGTTTGATAAGAAGAACTCTACACAGAGGATATATTTTTGGATAAGTTATTTAAGATGATGATGCCGAGGATGACGATTTTACACTTAGCAGATGTACAGAATTACGAAAACTATGTCTGTTTTAAAAAATCTGTGAAGGAAAATATCTGACTGACATTTTAGCTCAAAGGCTAAAATCAATGTGAACCACGATTTATTGAAAAGTGCTTTGCGAAACTAAAATAAACCTACACGTTTGTATTTCTCAACCTGTTCTTAATATTTGTTGCACATTTGCTTACTGTACATGACTTGTTTTTCCTGCAATCTCTACTTTTGACAGTTTGTCTGTATATGTTCAATCTGTGTTTCATGCGAAAATACTTTGATGGTCGATAAGTAACTCAAGAGGAAAAAATTGACAGTTTGTCTACAGATGCTCGATCAGTAAACCAAGAGGAAAGACTTGACAGTTTGTCTACAAATGCTCGATCAGTAAACCCAGAGGAAAGACTTGACTGTTTGTCTACAGATGCTCGATCAGTAAACCCAGAGAAAAGACTTGACAGTTTGCCTACAGATGCTCGATCAGTAAACCCAGAGGAAAGACTAGACAGTTTGTCTACAGATGCTCGATCAGTAAACCAAGAAGAAAGACTTGACAGTTTGTCTACAGATGCTCGATCAGTAAACCAAGAGGAAAGACTTGACAGTTTGTCTACAGATGCTCGATCAGTAAACCAAGAAGATAGACTTGACTGTTTGTCTACAGATGCTCGATCAGTAAACCAAGAGGAAAGACTTTACAGTTTGTCTACAGATGCTCGATCAGTAAACCAAGAGGAAAGACTTGACAGTTTGTCTACAGATGCTCGATCAGTAAACCAAGAGGAAAGACTTGACAGTTTGTCTACAGATGCTCGATCAGTAAACCAAGAAGAAAGACTTGACAGTTTGTCTACAGATGCTCGATCAGTAAACCAAGAAGAAAGACTTGACAGTGTGTCTAGAGATGCTCGATCAGTAAACCAAGAGGAAAGATTGAGAGTGTGTCTACAGATGCGCGAGCGGTGTATGAAGAGACATGACGTTTAAGTATCATGACATAGACGACATTTTTTATCAGAAATTGTTGGCACCACATAACATGGAGTGTTGAAGTTGATCAACAGTGCATCACAGTATTGGATGTTACAAGAAACATCTACACGTGAAGGTGATCGCCACATCTTATTGATGTTGTGAGTTTTATTTTAATGTACAGGTAATGTAATTGGCTTGCTCATGATTGTCAGTCATCCAATATTTATCGTTCCTAATTCGTCACATGAACATTTGATACTTCATTTTTTTTTAAACCACACAGGCATTGTGTTGAAAGACAATTATTATTCCTTATAAAGAGAATTGTAGGGCAATATCTAGCAACAATAACACACACAGACGCAAACAAAACATACAGGTTTTAGAGGTGACTTTTATATGCTTTTTGTATGGTCTTAAAACAATTGTTACACATGTGATTAGGGTAACAGAAATAACCAGGGGGGAAAAAAAACGAATTGCACTTCGAGTTATTTTATCTTGCTCAGTCGAGCTCTCTCTGCGAAGAGACTGACCACCTGCTGAATTAGCGCAAGACTCATGGACTCTCCATTGCATAAGTTCTGGATAAAGACAATACGGCCATTTTCATTTGAAACAAGAATCAACTGTCATTCATTGGCTCTGTCAATTTTCAGTTGCAACATGTCGCGCATCCATGCTTTCCCCGAACACAACTTAAGACTGAAAAGAGTTACCCAAACATCAAAAATGAAAGATTGAGGTAGACTTTACACGTCCTCAGACTAAAGATATAGAGACGACCGAGACAGACAAGGACAGCGGGAAAGAGGCCGACCCAGAGGCACCTTGAGGCGAAACTTCGAGGCTGAACACAAGGCTACGCGAAGGAAAAAAATGAAGATAGAGAGATTGGATCAGGATCGAAATGAGTGGTGACAGTTCGTCTCGGCCTTATGTGCCCATAGGCTCAATGAGGATTGATTGATTGATTAAACTTATTTGAGATTTTGTTGAGTACAATATGCTGATAAAGGGAGTTCTCATTGCGCTCCTATAGTTATGACAACTGATGTCGAGGCGATGATTGACACTGATAAAAAAACTACGTTTGTGTCAGTAAAATATAAATCATAATTGTAATCTATACAAAAAAATTTATGACTAAGACTAGGATATCAGTAAAAGACAAGAAGGCGAGAGAGAAATCACTGAAGAGAAAAGGAAGAAGAAATGGATTAAAAGAAGGAGAGAAGAGGAATGAGGAGAAGACGAAGAGCAAGTTAAGCTGACCTTCTTACTAAGACCGCACACTGACCATCTAATACCAGTGATGCAAATGCAAAATGGCAGTTTAACATAAATTTGCACTAGGGCCCTTAACAGTTACAAAGTACCGTGAAGTGCAGACAGACTGGGGTCAGTACCAACTGATTAGGGAGACAATGACGATAAGCAACAAGCGTTGGTTGTTGTTTCGCAATCTCACACAAATCACACATTTCAATAATCAGGTCAGTGTTTTTTCTCGCCACAGTCTTATGACCAAGCCATCCATTCATTTGTCTCTTTGCCTTTTCGTGCTTTCAACATCATAAATTCAGCGAGTTGTTATCGAGTCCATTCATTCAAATAACGTCCCCCCCCCCCCCCCCCCCCCAAAAAAAAAAAAAAAAATACAAACTTTCTATACCTCTAATCTCTCCAATAAGTTTACGATAGTCCTTGGTCCCAAGAAAAACTGTCTTGTCTGTTTCATCTAGTGCGTATACCCTGTTGTCTAGCAGTCTTTACACAAGGTAGCGTTTCTTTTTTTGCAGGTGGAATGAAATCTCTATCTTTGAAGACGTGACGTTTTCCATTCACAGATCCTTGCTCAATCAAGGGTGTCGACAAAAGTAAACAGGAAAAGTGTAAGGGTGAGGGGGGGGGGGGGGGGGGTTATGGGAGAGGAGCTGAGCTATCTGAAAAATGTTAAGAGGACAGGAGTGGTGGGCACAAGGGAATTGAGCCTAGTTCAAGTGCCTAATGCATTTTACTGAATAGGCCATGAACATCATAATAAATATAAAATAAAATAAAGTATTGAAATGAATGAAAAGAGAACATCTATTTAGGGTAGGGACTACTTGAAGCCATAACAATTTTCTGGGGGTGTGGAAGCTCAGAAAACCGAATATTCTAGAAGGAAGGGAGCGTGGAGTTTTTTAAACACATTTTTCTCTTCCGGAAGGTGACAGCTGCGTACCAGAACGAACAAACAAACCAACGAACAAACTTTATTTTTAAAGGGTTAAGAATTGGGCACGCAGAGACTATTGAAGCCAGCTCCTGTCAGCAATTAAAAGCTAACTTTTATAATTTATAACATAAAGTTTGCCTGTCAGGTTTGAAATAATGTTCAAGTCGTTTATGTTTCTTCGTTCTCTCGCCACGATTTCATTGCTGCTGACTGTTGCCAATGTTCACAAATAAAAATAAACAAAGTTCAAACAGATTTGTTAATTTGTCGTTTTGCATGCATTGCTATTATACATTGCGGATTTGAGTCTGAGAGAGGTTCATCATCAGTCAGGTGGCGTCGCCACAATGAAAGCTGGCAGCAAGGGATCTCCAACACGCCCTGTCTCTAGTCCTGGTTGTACACTCTCTCAATCTGCAGACAGGGTGGACGCCTTTAACAGAAGGTATGCAGCAGAACCACCATCTCTGCTTTTGTAAAGTCATCATGGTGGACCCAAGAAGTTGAAAAAGTACGGAGAGCAATGCGAGCAGCAGTTGGGAAATTACAGAAAGTGCGAAAGGCACCTCACAGGTTACAAGAGGATATAGAGAGGCTAGAAAGAGTTGGACAAAGAAAAAATAGATTTCAAGCGTTGTGCAGCAAATGTAAAGAAGGTTCAATGGAAACATTGTATGTGCGAAAGTGGAGGAGATAAATCACTGGGTAGGTTTTGGAGACTTCACAGATGCAATGGAAGGATCGGACTATTACAACAGACATTAAATACACTGATAATGATGTACCAATGACAACAGAGAAAGAGAAAGGGGAAGCATTTTTGAAGAGATTTTTAGGCCAAACTGATCATAATTATAGGGAGCTTAGAAATTCAGTTATAGATAACCTGAACAATACAATAAATGATATTTTGTGGATATTATTAGGGTGGAGGACATAAAACATCTATTGCAAAAAGCAAAGGACGCTGCGCCGGGGCCAGACGGAGTCAGGGATGCCCGCATGAAGAGCATGAATGATGAAAACTTGAGGAAGATGACTTTTACTTCAACCAGAGCATCAGAACAGCGTCACTACCCCAGGACTGGGTACACAGCTACCCAATTCCACTTGCAAAACCAGGCAAAGATCATTCCAATCTCAGCGGTTTCAGGATTATCAAACTACAATATACTTTTAGCAAGGTGCTAGAGGACATTTTCGCTGTTAAACTACACAGGTTTTTGGAAAGGGAAGAACTCCTGCCAAAAGGTTTGGGTAGTTACCGGCCACAGAAGGATACCTGGTCTAATGCAGCTACTTTTGCGTTTGATGTTCATGAGGGGTTCCATAACAGACAGGAGACGGTTGTGGCAGCACTTGATCTTGAGGATGCCTACAATAGAGTCAAATGTAATATTTTTTATTTGTGCACTCGTGGAGAAAATGGTTTGCCCGTAGTTTGTGAATTGGATAGCAGCTGTCTGCATTCACGTAAGGTAACCCTTCGCCTGGGTACATGGACCTCAGAACCATGTAATATCACCCCAGGACTACCCCAGGGTTCTGCAACTTCGCCAGTGCTCTTTAATGTGTATACAAGCACGATTGCAAAACTTGAATCACCAGGTTTTTGAAGGATATTGACATTTACAGATGATGTTCTTGCAAATAGGCAGGGGCGAGATAAACGACGGATAGCTTACGAGCTACAGGCAACTGTAGACAGTGACTGACTGGTGTGCAGAAATTGGTGGCTGTCATCAACTCAGAAAAGGCAGCTGATTTTGTGGTGCACTCTGGACAATAGAACTGTAATAGCTAACGCTCCAAACTTCACAGTTAAATACAGTAACATCGAAACAGAAAAAAACTAAAGTACTTGGGTATCATTTTCGATAGAAGTCTGTCCTTCGTGGATCATGTGGATGCAGTTTCAGTGAAATGCCAAAAAGAACACACTGCTCTCAAGATTATGGCAGCAATGGACATGAAACACAGAATGTTGTTTACAATGTCCGGCGTGTGTCCTGTCTGTGATAGATTATGGACTTGGTGTGCTTACCAAATCAAAGAGTCAGCTGATCAAACTTGAACGAATACACAATGAAGCCATGCAGCTAATTCAAGGATGTAAAAGAAATACCACTGTAGTTTGTATGCGATAGATACTTGCACTGCCTACTATTGCAGATAGGCTCAAAGTTCTGCAAGCAAAGTCATATCTCAGAGTAGCTGCGGACAAGAGACACCTCCTGCATGAAGCCCTGGATAGAGCTAAGAGACCCAGACTGAAAAGAGGAATGTCTTGGATGGCTCTAGCAGAAGACACAATTGGACATGTGTGCCAGTTTGATAAATTTAGGCGAGGAGAGGAGTGGGACAAAGTGTCCGATCATGTTTCAGACTTGTGAAGGGTTCTAATCACGTTGGGACGTGAGTGCAGGGACTTGCCAGCTGGTGCTGCAGAATCAGAAGCTCAACAAATTATTCATGACAGTTCGCTCCCATGTGATGTAATCGTGTATTCAGATGGCTCTGTGTTGAGGGGCAGACGAAGTGCATGGGTTGTTCATAGCGAAAGCGAATGGACGTCGCTTGGGGCAACAAAGCCTGGCATATGATACCACAGGCATATGATATCACAGCTGATATCACAGCCTAGTTTGAAAATGGAGGTAGAGGCAGTCACTGCTGCCTTCCGTTGGCTCGAAAAATCACCTGTACACACATGCCGTGATTGTAACTGACTCACACAGCATGCTGAGAAAGGTGGAGCCTGGTATGCTTCATGCAGAGTGGCAAGCATCACTTCAGAGGCCCTGGGTAGTTAGCATCCTTTAGATATTTTCTCCAGGTCATGCCGGTGTGTTGGGAAATAAGCAGGTTGTAGACAGACTGCCCGGTTCTGCAAAAATTATTGGTGAACTGATGTATTCCAAGGTAGATGTTGAGAGGTAGCCAGTGAACAGTGCCGAGGAACAGTTATATCATTACGGTCTGAGGAGAATGACACTGCAAGGAGTTACAAGGGGATCTGACCGACGCTTGACACTCAGGGGAAAGGCGAGACGGATATACAATCAGATAGGTGCTGGTACCATCGGAATTTTAACTCTTCGCTTGATGCTGAAGATAGGGACGGAGCGCTTATGGAGGTTCTCGAGTGCTGTGATGTCGATTCTTAATTCAACCTTCAGCTAGCTGTTTGTCCAGCTGTTTGCTGTTGTCCTCCCATATGAATCGTTGTCTACTTCTTGCGCTTTTACGCTTAGTCTTCAACTCCAGTATGGTTTTTAAAAGCCTGTTAAGTCTTTTGATGTGGCCAAAATATTTCAATTATCTACTTAAAAAATATATATATATAATTCCTCAATTCTTTTGTCATTGGAAGTCTGGAGCTCTGTATTTGTTTCCATGAAATATTTTTCTTTACATCTACAATTCCAGAGAAACAATTCCATTTATAGATGACTGTTCATTGTCCAAGTTTCTGCACCAAGCAAACATTTTCACAATACGGATCATTTGACGAATCTCATTTGATATTCTTATATGGCAAGACATGAATTCTTTTTGGCATCTTAGTGAAGTTAGTTTTAGTCATTCCTATTGTCTTTCTTTTTGAAAAATGCTTTTTTATTTCACTTCTGCTATTATCTCAGAGAGGCTACCGGCAATATTACTAGCTGACAGTGAGGAAGTGCAGCCAGACATAGGGGCCACAAACCTATTCGCCGAGTGGTATATGATTAAGAATATATATCTATGCATACATATGTGATCATGACCAGGGGATGGGAAGGGACAACAGTGAAGAGCTCAGTAGACTTGAGGCTGACAATAGGGGTGACTACAACCAAGGTACCTCCAAGAAATTAATCCTCTGAACTGTCACTAAGAAACTTAACGAAGGAAGGAAAGGAAACAACACACATACATACACATACATACACATACACATACATACACATACACACACATAGACGCACACACACGCACGCGTACGAACACAGACACTCACACACTCACAGCACAAACATGCACACAGACACACACACACACACAGGAGGCACACACACACATAAAGGATTCAACTTTTCGGCAGGAACCTTCTATTGGCAATAACTAGAACAACTACAGAGCGAATTTCCCAGCCACCTGTACACACACGGAAAAAAAATGAATAATGTGAAACGAAAACAAAAAATCGCTTTATTTATAGTTTTGACATTGTAGCCCAAAAAGCTATCAAGGTACAGCAGACCTTCAGTCAATCAATCAATTCTCATCGCTTCCAGAGGCACATAAGGCAGAGACAAACTGTCGCCACTCAGTTCGATTCTGAGCCATCCTTACTATCTCCAACCTTTCTGCTTGAAAACAATATTTACATCTCTGTCCAAAGTTCAAACCTGCATCACCAGTATGCGACCTTAGCGCCATATCGTGTGCAATGGTTTACAACAAGGACTCCCTGTGTGTGTTCTATTGTGAAACAGATTGGTGGGGGGGGGGGGGAAGAATAGACCCGCTGTGTCCCTCTGAAGCCTGTTGTAAGAGTCGACTAATTAGAGTTTAATTCATAGCAGAGTGCATCTGCCTGAAAGGCAAGGATTCAACATTTGAATATAAATAAACAAGACATGTAAAATGGACGTAAAACTGAGGTTCTGAAAAAAAAGAACTAAATTTCAGAAGTGGATGAACAACCACAACTTTCCTGGATAGTTGCAATAGTTGAACCGAAGCAAAAAAAGAAGAAAGTCAAGAAAAACCAGAAACAGTACCAGACAGTGTTTTTTGTAGTACTTGTTTGTGGTACCCAAGGCGCTGATACAACTGTGTGTGCTTTGTTGACAATTACATGGTAAAGTCTAACAATAGCAGCACGTTAAAGATCATAAGGGCCTACGAGTGTGAATTTACTTTCAGTACTCAACACTGACAGGCCTGAGAACACATCCGCATAGATGAAAACCCAGAGACATACAGCCATAAACACATTACGGCATATATCAAAAAGCGAACTGACACTCACACGAATGTACACATGTACAATTAAAATAACACGCACGCGCAAAAACGTAAGCACATGGACACGCACGAACGTACACACACACCCACACATACAAAACCTAAAATGTTATATCTGCGTTTGCAATATTATAATAAAGCTATTCGAAGCACGCGAAGTCACCATGCTTCACATCTCTAACAGAAGCTCCCCATGGCGTCAAGCCAAATCTAATTTATCAAAGTGAGAGGCCGGTTGCTACTATGACAACAAACAGACGCCTAGACAGATTAGCGGAACTTTGAAACACTCAGTACAATCTACGTCTTACAATCCCAGTACCGTAATACACTGACAGGCAATGCACAAACTAATGGAAACCCGCAGCAAAAGTGAAAAGAATAATAGGAAACCCTATAATAATAGTTACAGAGGTCTGAAAAACTGAAAGGATATATTGCAGATTGAGACAATGCTAGATAACAGAGAGATAAAAACTGTATACATGAGCAGATGAATGGTCGTAGACCACGAGGCAGACCAAGAAGACAATGTAAAGATTATATCTAAACAAATCTGTAAACATCTGGTGTCACCAACTGGAAATAGAAGGCCAACTAGTGAGATAAGCAGAGGTGGGTGATTTCTGCAGCAATGAACCTCAAGGACTCGGAATGCTGAAGAAGAAGAGAAAGAAGAAGAAAAAGAAAAAGAAGAAATAGAAAAAGAAAAAGAAGAAGAAGAAAAAGAAGAAGAAGAAGAAGGACACACTATCATCAGACGAAACTATATATATATATATATCTATGTATATAAAAATCAATGTTTGTGTGTTTGTTTCACCCCTATAGACTCGGAAACTACTGAACCGATTTAGCTGACATTTTCAGGATATGTTTGTTGTGATACCGGATTTTGAACTGTCGTGGTTTGAAATTCAACCTGTCACTGTTAGAGATAGGTGACCACAATTTATGCCAAAATATACGCAACTAATATTTAAAACTTTAGTGATTTCTAATTATAGCCACGTTAGTAATTGCGCATGCGCCGTATTTACCATTTGCCGGCGAGTTACGTGCAGCCAACGCCTTCTCTAATACTAATACATAGAGTAGGTCGTGGTACAGCAAACAAGACTATCTCTATATTTGCCACAATAGCCATATTAAACACGATTTATATTTTCTGTTTTTTTTTCCAAACAACCTTCGATGCGGGGGGGGGGGGGGGGGGGGGGGGGGGGGGGGGCAATCAAGGACTATCTCGACGTCGGTGCAGACAGTGACTGCGACATTAACTTCTTTAACTGTGTTAGACACGTGCGATTTCTATTTCATTAATATATCTGGAGTATCTGTCTACGAGAAAACAATTGCCTGCGGATTTGAATTGTGTTTTAATCGCGACACAGTAGTATGGACTCACATGTCTAATAGTTGAGTTCTCTTTTCGTTGTTCCGATTAAGTGGCTGCTTGGTCGAATGGTTAGAACACTGGGTTCATGTGCGGTAGACCTGGGTTCGAATCCGCAGTCGTTAAATTTTTTTTTTAGCCCCGGACTAAAATAATATCCTCATCTGCTCTGCCGTGGTGACAGCACTAGCCATGTTGCCTTTATATTTAAAAAAAAAAAAAAAAAAAAAAAAAAAAACAAGTAAATGGGTAAACCATTTGATAATTAAATTTGACCATTTCGCATACTTATGATTGCATTGTTAAACTTTCCGATTGCATGGTTACGCTGAAATTTTATAGATTTTCATTTATTTTCATTTAGATTTAGTTATTTCATCTGTGTTGAAATTTTAAGCTGTGCTGTTTACAATGGCATTCATTTCCTAATTATGGTGTTTTTTTCCTGTGTTCGTTTGCTTTTCAAGTGGTTTTTTTTTTTTTCTCTCCTTACTACTTCAATGAGGGAAAGAGTTGTCGGTGAATTTGGGGGGAGGGGGGGGGGGCAAACTATGAACTGAGAGAGCTTTAAGTCACAGTAACTGCTTTACCCACTTAAAGTAGCAGCAGTAGTAATAGTTGTGGTTGGGCTGTTACACCATAGTGCTCTCATGTGAAGACCGCCGGTAAGGTTATGGCGTTTTTTTGTCGGCAAGTGAAATTATACATCCTAACCTGACCAGTCTGTGGTGACAGCACTAGCCATGCGGAACCAAATCTTCTGGCTCACGACTCTCTGTCTACTCCGATGGTAACACAGATAGCAGTGACATTATTTTAGTAGTTGTACTGGTACTTGAAGGATGATGTGGTAAATATTACACTAGCCCTATTCACTACCTTTTACAATTCCTGCTCCCTGTTTTAGTCCAGATGGACAGTGATGTCAATGTCAGTTACAGCAACAACAAAATATCGCCAGGTAATGATTTTCAAATATTTCGAAGAGGGAGAAAGCAGTAGTCGGTGGAAGAGGGAAGGGGGGGGGGGGGGGTAATGACATAAATTTGATAAGGGGGAGGGTAGTAGGTGGATTTAGTTGGGGGGTGGGGGGGGGGGGGTGGGGATCAAAGACTATCTCTATATCTGAGCAGACAATGATTGTATAAGACACTTACGATTTCTATTTTCTTTCATTTTTATTTAGCCAAACTATGCCACAGCAACGCGTGGCCGGGTACAGCTAGTATATATATATATATATATATATATATATATATATATATATATATATATATATATATATATATATATATACACATATATATATTCAACAAACATTCTACATCGATCATCACATAAACTGTACCAAACTGGTCAATAAAGGGAACAAGGCCCATTGTTCTGATAACACACATCCCTAATTAACCCATAATGGACAGTACATTATCCCTGTGGTTGTCAATTTTATTGACACCCCGAGCCCTTTTAGAATTCTGTGGCGGAGCTTCGGCCGGCCAACGTACTCTAAATCTTACAATGGTGTTTAGAAGTTATTTTTAAGGAGTAGGGGAAAGGGGCAGTAAAAAAATATATATATATAAACACAGAGATATAAAAACAAATGAGCAATGATCATGCAAAGAAATTAGAGTTTAAAAACATTAAAGTTCACAATAACAGTAATTTAGTATGTGAAACTGTTCTTCAGAAACATATTAGTGCCAAAACGTGGCATGTTCTTCAGGAGCGGCGTCCGCCCCTCGAACGTGCACGCAGATTCAAAAAGGCCACATCAAATCAAACGAACAGCATATGTTCCTTCATGGTTTAATCATTCTTTCAGCAGTCAAAAGGGAACTGGTCGTGGTCCTTGTGTTTATCTTATCACAAACGTAAGTAGAGAAAGTACTCTTGGCGCTAGACAAACCACTCAGCGCAGATACCAAACTAAATGACCTCCAAAAGCATTATCAAATACATGGCAACCATTTTTGAAGTCATTTTCTGCTATTTCTGTGTCATCCTTACTTCCTCCTTCAACGTTAGTTGCTGCTTCATGGATTATTATGCTTGCTGGTCTGTATTTTGATCATTAAAGCTTGGGAAATTCACTCATGGGCTGGTTCATTACAGGTTGCTACCTCATGATCCATTCCAACAAAACCTTCAAAATCTATTCCTTAGAATTTTGCCATGGACTTTCCGATGATGGGTCTGAAGCGTCATGTTTATTTCAGGCAGTACTGACCCAGAGCTTGAACTGGTGCAGCGGATTAAACTGCTGCCACAGGCAGATCCCAGATCAGAGTTGTAACTTCCCTCGAAGTCGGAGTAAACTGCCGGAGAGCCGGGCAACGAAAACTAAAAAAAAAAAAAGAATCAAATAAAACGGATGTACACGCAAAACTCAGGTCAAGGTAAAAGCCAAAAGTCAAATTGGACTTACCACCGGAAAAAATGTATCCCTAATGGACATATCGCCAGTATATTGGCGTATGGAAGAGACAATCTAATTTTTCACAGAAAATGGGCTTGATCTGAATAACATTTGTTTACTGGTTATGGACAGGGCGCTGTCAATGTTAGGTAATCACCAAGGCGTGACTGCCAGACTTTCTGCAGTAGCACCTACATCGCTACATTGTCTTATCCATCAAAGTGTTCTGTGCAGCAAACTGACCGACTTGACAAAGGAAACAATCAATATGGTATTTCCCCCCCCCCCCCCCCCCCCCCCCCCCCCCCCAATGGCATTTGATCATTATCAAGTCTTAAGCGCCGGTTATATCGGCAGTTACTTGAAGAAACGGAAGCAGGTTACAAAGACTCACTTCTGCACAATGACGTTCGTTGGCTGAGTAAAGGGAAATCATTTAATCGTTTATGGAGTATCAGAGAAGAAATAATATGTTTTCTCGGAAGCTGTTCTCATAACAAGGCAGAAAAGTAAAGGGAAGTGTTACGTGACAGTTCATTTTTGGCAAATGTTTGTTTTTAAACTATTTGTTTGCTTATTTGAACCCACTGAACTTGCAACTACAAGGAAGACATAAGACAATCATTGATCTGGTCTAAATAATAAACGCCTGTCGAGATAAGCTGACTTTGTTTATTACAGATCTCCAAACAGCCAAATTTCTTCATTTTCCAAAACCTAAAGGATTTCTTTTCTTCAACACTGGACTCAGCAACAATACCCAAGATACCATTTCTTCAACACTGGACTCAGCAACAATACCCAAGATACCATTTCTTCAACACTGGACTCAGCAACAATACCCAAGATACCATTTCTTCAACACTGGACTCAGCAACAATACCCAAGATACCATTTCTTCAACACTGGACTCAGCAACAATACCCAAGATACCATTTCTTCAACACTGGACTCAGCAACAATACCCAAGATACCATTTCTTCAACACTGGACTCAGCAACAATACCCAAGATACCATTTCTTCAACACTGGACTCAGCAACAATACCCAAGATACCATTTTTTTAATGCATCAGAATAATCTCAACAACAGATAAGAAGACTTCAATCCTAAAAGTAAAAAAAAAATGAAAGAACCCCTTTCACGCCCTTAGGCGTATAGGGCATATAGGGCTAGACCAACGGCAAACGATGGGTGATGTGTTCAGTATCACGCCAGCCGCCTCTACTTCCCGGGACTGCACCCAGTACCCACTCAAGGCTGGGTCGATCTGAGAGCCAAGGTCATTTTTGAAAAAGTCCGGCTCCAGCAGGCAGCGAACCCACGATGTTCTGATCCGAGGCGCGCCTCTAGCCGCTCTGCCAGGGACACTTTCTTCAATCCCAAACAATGTAATGTTATTTGTTCGAGATATTTTTGAAATCGCTCCTGCGGGTGACTTATCTTCGAATGCTAAAAAGCTATTATTCTCTTTTGAATAAAGTTCACTGCAGTTAGAACTTGTAGATATGCAAAGATCTAGCACACTGAATAAAGATTTTCAAGAAAGTGGTACCGTCAAGTTTTGGTCCGTAACGATTCAACTGGATCAGTTCCCTAATGCTAGCAATGTTGTCGTATTCATACTCACCATGTTTAGTTCAACTTTCACTTGTGAATCAAGCTGTTTACTCATGAACGTCATCAGGACAAACAGTCGGAGCTCACAGAGCAATGATAGGCTGCATGATTGCATGAAAATTGCTCTGACTTCTCACCAACCAAATTTGGTAAAATTACCTCAAAAAACGGAAACGCAGCTTTTCCCATTAATTACATTACACAAATACATATTAAACGAATTGTGGACAGTTACTGATAATTTAATTATTATTTTTATTACGACAATGCAACGGGAAGTGACAGTGCTAACGTTAATTTATTATTCAAAGAAATAGTTAGAAATACGTGTATTTCAGTTGAAAGTGAGTATTTTTTAAACATTACAATAGATTGTAGTGCATTTTACATTATAATGGCTTACAACACTTATTTAATTTGTATTACCGTAGGCTAGGCCTTAGAGCGCCTAGGCCTTACAGTCTTAGAATTTGGCTAAACCTGGCTCGGGCCACTGGCCTGTGACGATCCGTATTTTCAACATTTTGGCCAACGAGTAAACTTAGTTCAATAGCCCTGCTATAGAACATTCGAATATATCTATCTGTCAATTATTTAGGTTTCACCAACCTTTGATGTATGCCCGAGACAGTAGCACACGTGTCTCTAAGGCATGAAATAGTTTGCCCTTGAATTTTCTCTTTTAACAAACTCAACCTACTGTGACCACATGCTGCCATGTTGGCATTTTAGATAGCTACCAAATGGCCGCACAGTAAATTACCCTTATCATAGAATTTCAAACACTTCAATTGCCTTGTACATCAGAACCGAATTAGCCTCAGTTGGCACACTCCCAGATTCATCATCTGATGTTTCATACACTACGTTCGCCACTCTAAATTGCTTTTAAATTTACAATAGGCACGTGTGTGATTATAACAATTACATAAGAACCATTTTATGGCACTTTTATGTCTATTCAACTTTGTTTTCCTATGCGCAATCAATCCTTTGATTTTATTATCGTACTCTGGAGTCCTGTCATAGATCGCATCATTCTCGTGGCTCTGATTACATTATTCCCACTCAATAATCATCACTTTTCCTTATAGTAATTGCGGTCTCTACTCTAGAATTTCTGTTGCTAAGGGTTTGTAAAGGTTGCTGCACAAATTTAAATCATTTCTGAATTTGCATGTACGGATATGTTTGGGTGGGTTGCAAAATAATTTTCGTTTAGATTTTCCAGCTGGTTATAATTTCAAAAACGTACCCATTGGCTCTGGGAGAGATTCCAGCATTTTAATCTCAATAGCAGATCCAGTTATAATTTAAAATTGTCTTAAGATTTGTCATCTCGACCCATTTTTTCAATGTGTTCTGCACCTCTGATCAAATTACATGTATATGTTTGACCTTTTTTGGTTTCAAATCATCGTATTGTTTTTTGGTACCCTGCCTCGTGGAGGTTTTAACGATTCATCTCCTTGGTGTAACTGAAAACTAACCTTTTATGCTCGGGGAAGGACTCTAAAATTTTCAGTTGTTTGAATGCAAGATGTTTCTGAAAATTAACCCGTAATATTCAAGCTGTACTTTATGCATTCGCATAGCCAGTTCAAAATTAGCTACCCAGGCTGCCACATCAGCCAGTGTTCCCAGTAATTTCTAATTATTCCGCTGTGGTTTTTTTTTTTTTTTTGGTACTCATTTTTTTTCTGCCTTAATTATCTTCTTTTATGCTGCCTCTCTTCTCTACTTCCTTTGCTTTTTTTTTGCTTTTTTTGGCCTTTTCCTTATCTGTCCCGATGTGTTTCAAATTGCATATGCATTTGCATGTTTTTCTTATTTGATCACTCTCTCTTGCTGTAATTGTTTCTCGCTCATTTTCAGCTACTTTTTCTCTGATCAATTTTTGGGGGTAAATATTTCTTCCTTATTTCAGCTTCCTATTTCTCAACTAAATCCCATGCTCGACAGTGCATTTTTTTGCACTTTTCATCCAATTTTTCTCTTCTCGTTCTTCAGCTATCTTGTTTCTCTCTCTTTCTCCCTCTACCGCTGGCATCTCTTTCAGATTATCGTCTACGTATTCACGCAGCTGGTCGCCTTGTAGGCAAAATCGCTTACCAAAGGTTTCCCATTATGCCATGTTTGACATTGAAGACGGTCACAATGTTCCTCAGTCAAAAATAAATCTATCTAATCTCTTTCCCTTCTGTTAGTAAGAACTCAACAAGTTATTATTTTCACGACCAACTTCAAAAAGAGTTGTGATTTAAGTTAAACTAAGTTGTTGTCTATCAACTTGGAGAAAATGTTAAATAATAACTAAAATAATCAATAATAACACTCTCCAATTCGTTAACAAACTTAATTCTCTAAGTATCCTCCAACTTTATCCCTTCTAACTTACTGCAGTTAAAAATGTTATTAATAAGTCAGTATATTACGTACCTGAATAATACAATTTATTTTAAGGTACTACCAAATCCAAGATATATTTTTTTCTAAATTGTTAACAGTAATTACCAGCCATGTTTTTTTTTTTTTTACATTTTACCGAAGACAAAACCTGAACAAAAAAAATTTGCCTGTCTATTATTTTTGTTTATTATAGTTTTTAACAAATTCTCAAAGATTTAAACAATGTTAATAGTACTACTGTTCTCCTCTTAAACTATGTGCAAAGTAGCCCACAATTATTCACACAGTTCAGTAGTGTCAATGCCTTTCTTTGAAAATAATATGTAAATAACTTTATAGCACAGCTAGAAATTAATCACAAAAGTCAATCAATATTAAATTTAAACAGTGATACTATTTCCATATGATACTGACCTAATATGTGGATTTCTGTCACACAACCAATGATCACTAGTATCTATATCGATAAGAACACTATACCGGTTGATGGCTGTATCAGTCTGGAACACAAGGATAGTCGCTGTCTGAAACAATCTGGATCACAATGATAGTTGTCAGTCACGATCGGACAGTCTAGGTTCAATGGTGTCTATCCATCAGCGATACTTGATGTCAGTTACCACATCAGTTACAAGCAATAATGATCTCTTGTTTCCTGTACTAGTATCTGCTTTCAATTACCCCAGCATCAATATTTTTCTAAGGGCACACGTGAAATTCAGTTCTGAAAATAATACTCAAACAAAAATAATTTTAAAATGTTTTAATTCAAGAACCCTTTTCCATATTTAAAAAATTCATTTTTGGCGCTTGAAAATGTTATCAAGTAATAATTATAATCAACTACAATTTATAAATCTACTGTACAAGTTATATGCACCAAAAGTAGTAGATAATCAGATACATGAATAAATGATTTAATCTTGGTCACTCAGTTTTACTCTCGATGATGATGAAAATGATAAACAATCAGAAACTTTGTTAACTCTGTGTTGTAAAATAAGATAATTTACAATATACTTATAGTAATGTGATACTCCTAAAATCACTTCTCAGGCACACTGGGAAAATGTATGCTAAGATCATCGAAAAAAGACTGAGACCATTGATAGAGTATCAACTTTCAGAAGCATAGATTAGCTTTCGAAAAACAGAAGTTGCACATATGCCATTTATACATTGAGACAACTATCAGAGAGGCAATATAACATGATAAGACATGTTTGTTGACATTCATAGACCAAGAAAAGCCTTTGATAGAGTCGACAGGAATATGTTGTGGGAATGTATGGAAAAACAAGAAATCAGCATTCATCTCATAAATATTTGCAAAAGCCTGTACACACGTAGTAAATGCTGCATAAGATCGAAGACAGGGTTGTCAAGAACTTTTATAGTGAACTCTGGTGTGCGTCAGGGCTGTGTACTATCGCCGCTTCTTTTTATAACATACATGGATACCATATGTAGCGAAACAAACTTTAATCATGAAGAAGATATTACAGAATTACTTTTCGCCGACGACCAGGTACTCATAGCAGAAAATACGGAATGCCTTTAGAACCACCTAAATCAAATTAGTAACAAAGGGGAGAAATATAATATGAAAATAAAAATTACCCAGACAGAGACAATGATGATAGAAAGACAAAAAGACAATTTAGTAATTAAATTTAAAAAACCACACCTTGAGACAAACAATGGAATTTAAGTATTTGGGAGCTATTTTTACATCCGACTGAAAACTGGACAGAGAAATTAGCTCCAGATGTGCCAAAGCTAATCAAGTAATGGGTCAACTATCTCCCCTGTTGACATACAAGCAGATACCCAGGAGTACTAAGCTGAATCTTATCAGAACTATTTTTTGGCCAACACTATGCCATCAATGCCAAACGTGGACACTTACATCCTCCAATCAACGTAAAATTGTGAGAACAGAAGTTTCAAGGAAAGACAGAAAACGAAATCATGAAATCAGAAGAATGCTAGGAATAAACCCAGTCTTACAGGTCATCAAAGAACAACAAATGAAGTGATTTGGACACCTAACAAGAATGCCCTGGTACTATCCATCACAGCGAGCCACACTAAAACGTTACAACGGGTATAGAGCGAGTTGAAGACCTCGGAAAATATGGAGTGATGGCTTTAGGAACAACCTTACAGAAATGAACCTCAGTCCTAAAAGTGCTTTTGACAGAGCTCATCAATAAACATTACATCTGCCCCCGACGCTTCGATGAGGTAAAAGGTGGAAGAAAAGAAGAAGAAGAAGAAGAAGAAGAAGAAGAAGAAGAAGAAGAAGAAGAAGAAGAAGAAGAAGAAGAAGAAGAAGAAGAAGAAGAAGAAGAAGAAGAAGAAGAAGAAGAAGAAGAAGAAGAAGAAGAAGAAGAAAAGAAGAAGAAGAAGAAGAAGAAGAAGAAGAAGAAGAAGAAGAAGAAGAAGAAGAAGAAGAAGAAGAAGAAGAAGAAGAAAAAGAAGAAGAAGAAGAAGAAAAAGAAGAAGAAGATACTCCTAAAGCACTTAGTATACTTCACAGCACCAAACATTTCGCATTCAAAGGGCATCACAATTCAAAATCAGTTCTTATCGGATATTCCTGACATTTTACCTCAGCTGACAATCACCCTTTACTACAGTCTCTGCATCCGAAACCACTTGCCCCCACACGGCCAAAAAACTACGCTGCTACCTTATTCATCCTTCAAAACCCTTGTTTCCTTCATACGGGATTTGGTCTTGTGACTGTTCAATGGCACAAGTAAATATCACCTATCTTGCTTTACCCGTTTCTTACTAGGCTGTAATACTGCTACGTAATCTTAGGAAACCCTTGGAACCTCACTGGGAATTTCCCTTATTAGTATATATTTGCAATGATTTCCTGAGATCGAGTTTCGTGTGAATTTATTATTATTATTTTAATTATTATTACTATTAATATTATTTCAAAGAACAAATAGGCAAAAATCAAGGCTGGGAACGGAATTAAAACATTTTCAGCTAATTTCTTTAGGAAAAAAAATCTTTTTACTTTATACTTTTCAATATTATTATTGACGAATAATATTCTACTACACATGGTTTCTTCGTCTTGAAAACCTGGTCAAAGTTCTACAGCACCTAGTTTCTTTGTCTTGTCTAGCTGGTCTAAGTTCTACTGCACATGGTTTCTTCGTCTTGAAAACCTGGTCAAAGTTCTACAGCACCTAGTTTCTTTGTCTTGTCTAGCTGGTCTAAGTTCTACTGCACATGGTTTCTTTGCGCGAAAACCTGGTCAAGTTCTACGGCACCTAATTTCTTTGTCTTGTCTTGCTGGTCTAAGTTCTACTGCACATTGTTTCTTTGTCTTGAAAACCTGGTCAAAGTTCTAAGGCACCTGATTTCTTTGTCTTGTCTAGCTGGTCGAAGTTTTACTGCACATGGTTTTTTCGTCTTGTCTGCCTAATCAATGTTTGGAGTACGCCTCTTGTTGAAACGAGGCACCATAGGCATTATGCGACACAGGTTAGATCCCTAGCGTGTTAACTATAGCTTTCGATTTTTATGTTGTCTAGTGTGCCTCTGATCTCTACTTCTGTCTTCTGTAGGTGCCAGTTTGACATACAGATACGTTAGGACGCCACTACTGTTACAAAATAACACCCTGTTAGGAACGCCAGATCTTGGGCTAAAAACGATAATATTTTCAACTAAAACGGGACATTCCAAGTATGTCAATCACATCCCTTCATCCCCCCATCTCCCCCCACCTTCTTTTTTTTAAATGATAACAGGGTAGACATGTTAAGTACTAACTTGACAATGGTATTAAAACCTGATCCACCGACGCCAACAAATAAAGAAAACAATATAATTTAAATAAATAAAAAAAAAAAAAAAAAAAATACACACACACACACACACACACACACACACACACACAAATATGTTTTCTGGCATAAAAAGAAGCTAAGGTAGATTATATCCGTTAAAGTCTACATATGTATTGTGGTCTTGAACTTAGTCCGAGACTTTAATAAAACGGGATTTTTGGCGCTTTTCCTTTCCTTTTTTGCAGTGCCGATTTGAAGGTCGGGAAACACAGGACTGTCCATGTGAAAGCGTGACTTATGGTCGGTCACCCTACATGAGTCCTACGTGACGATGTTACAAAACACAATGAAATGTACTAAGAAAAAGCACGATGCAACCATAATTTGTGTAAGTAATTTGGTCACGTGCAATCAGACATTGCATAAGTATCATTAATTCGTTTAAGCTGTCTGCTCTATGTTATCTAGGATTACTTCCCTTACTATAAATTTAAATATTTAAAGTAAATGACACCGTTGGCACATCGTGCACATGTTTATAGATCTGTTATTTTTTAAAAATAATTTTTACACACATTGATCGACATTCATTTGGTGATGTGGAAAACATTACAGAGAATAAAGACTAATTGTCATTCAGTGGGTAATGTGACTGCATCATGGAGACTAAAGACGAATCGTTATTCAGTGGGTAATGTGACTGCATCATGGAGACTAAAGACTAATCTTCATTCAGTGGGTAATGTGACTGCATCATGGAGACTAAAGACTAATCGTCATTCAATGGGTAATGTGACTTCATCATGGAGACTAAAGACGAATCGTTATTCAGTGGGTAATGTGACTGCATCATGGAGACTAAAGACTAATCGTCATTCAATGGGTAATTTGACTGCATTATGGAGACTAAAGACTAATCGACATTCAATGGGTAATGTGACTGCATCATGGAGACTAAAGACGAATCGTCATTCAGTGGATAATGTGACTGCATCATGGAGACTAAAGACTAATCTTCATTCAGTGGGTAATGTGACTGCATCATGGAGACTAAAGACGAATCGTTATTCAATGGGAAATGTGACTGCATCATGGAGACTAAAGACTAATCGACATTCAATGGGCAATGTGACTGCATCGTGGAGACTAAAGACGAATCGTCATTCAGTGAATAATGTGACTGCAACATGGAGACTAAAGACTAATAGTCATTCAGTGGGTATTGTGACTGCATCATGGAGACTAAAGACGAATCGTCATTCAGTGGGTAATGTGACTGCATCATGGAGACTAAAGACTAATCGTCATTCAATGGGTAATGTGACTGCATCATGGAGACTAAAGACGAATCGTCATTCAGTGGGTAATGTGACTGCATCATGGAGACTAAAGACTAATAGTCATTCAGTGGGTAATGTGACTGCATCATGGAGATTAAAGACTAATCGTCATTCAGTGGGTAATGTGACTGCATCATGGAGAATAAAGACTAATCGTCATTCAGTGGGTAATGTGACTGCATCATGGAGATTAAAGACTAATCGTCATTCAATGGGTAATGTGACTGCATCATGGAGACTAAAGACTAATCGTCATTATGTGGGTAATGTGACTGCATCATGGAGACTAAAGACTAATCGTCATTCAATGGGTAATGTGACTGCATCATGGAGACTAAAGACGAATCGTCATTCAGTGGGTAATGTGACTGCATCATGGAGACTAAAGACTAATAGTCATTCAGTGGGTAATGTGACTGCATCATGGAGATTAAAGACTAATCGTCATTCAGTGGGTAATGTGACTGCATCATGGAGAATAAAGACTTATCGTCATTCAGTGGGTAATGTGACTGCATCATGGAGATTAAAGACTAATCGTCATTCAATGGGTAATGTGACTGCATCATGGAGACTAAAGACTAATCGTCATTAAGTGGGTAATGTGACTGCATCATGGAGACTAAAGACTAATCGTCATTCAATGGGTAATGTGACTGCATCATGGAGACTAAAGACGAATCGTCATTCAGTGGGTAATGTGACTGCATCATGGAGACTAAAGACTAATCCTCATTCAATGGGTAATGTGACTGCATCATGGAGACTACAGACAAATCGTCATTAAATGGGTAATGTGACTGCCTCATGGAGACTAAAGACGAATCGTCATTCAGTGGGTAATGTGACTGCATCATGGAGACTAAAGACAAATCGTCATTCAGTGGGTAATGTGACTGCATCATGGAGACTAAAGACGAATCGTCATTCAATGGGTAATGTGACTGCATCAGGAGACTAAAGAGTATTTATGAACTAGTCGTCCCCGTGTGGGATGCAATTTTTTGTTTTGTTATTTTAACCCGCACACTGGCTTTTGCCGGGGGCCCTTAATAAAGCCTATCTATAAATATGGGCAAACAGCTGAAAGGGGTTTCTGGGACCTCTCCACGGGTGATCCTCATCCGCATAGTGACTAGTTCTGTACCGAATATTCGCTTTGTACTCGCTTCGGGGCCGAATAGTAGACCTATTGACTATTCGGTAATCGGCCGAATAGTTGCGGTCGGGCCGAATACGAATAGTAGTTACCTTACACCCGCTTCTGCGCACACGGCCTTAATACTGACAACATGGAACGATTGGTTTTGTTGAAAGAACTAGGATTGCGCGGTAATGAACGGAAACGAACACTTAAAAAACTGGGCGAGACAAAAAAAAAAAAAAAATGAAGATCGAGAGAAAATGTCCAGCCAGACCTGCAAACAACTGGTGTCACAAATTGTGAAGATAAAGCCAGCCAGACAGATGGAAGGAGACTAGTGATATCTGCAGCAGTAAACCTCAAGGGCTCAGAATGCTATAGAAGATGATGACTATTCTGTGCTACTTTATGTGAAGTAAAAGTTCAGCGTACATTTGACATTATGAATGTTTTTTATTTTTAGATATATTTTATACACTATACACTATTCGTACTCGTATTCAGCCGAATAGTAAAAATCACTATTCGGTACAGCCCTAATAGTGACACCTTGGGTCACCAGGTGTTTATCGCGTGTGTGATATCCTGGTGGGGTACAACAAGAGAGAGAAACAGAGAGAGATAGAGAGAGAGAGAGATAAAAAGAGAGAGATAGAGAGAGATAGAGAGAGATAGAATGAGAGAGAGAGAGAGAGAGAGAAAGAGAGAGAGAGAGAGAGAGAGAGAGGGAGAGAGAGAGAGTAATCAACATTCAAATGGCTGACATCTTTACAGAGCGAGCCTTCGTCTCCTGACATTTCTTGGCAGCAGTTAGAGATAGATTAGGCTATTCAGTCAGATTTTCAGCTCAAGTGAGAAGTAACACATCCCTTGCCATGTTATAGACATTTAAGATAAATGATAAACAAAGGACCAGTCACAATGCCCTTATAATCAAAATATGCAAAGTGTATGCAATGTGTGTGAGTCTTATCTTTGTTTGCTATATTGTTGCCTACGTGTTAGGAAATTCAAACCTAGTTTGTGCTCCTTTCGGTGCCTCTAGGCAAAACGGATTGACTGTTCTATCTCTTATGAGGAATGGGCCGATGCCTTTATCCATCTTAGAGTGAAGAATTGATTTATGGTTGGATCAAAACCGTCTCAGGTCGCATGCTTTATACATGTTTTTTGTGCACTGTGCGGACATAGAGTGCACTGTGCGGAAATAGAGTGCACTGTGTGGAGACTGCGTGCAATGTGTGAAGATGGGGTGCACTGTGTGGAGATGGGGTGCACTGTGTGGAGATGGGGTGCACTGTGTGGAGATGGGGTGCACTGTGTGGAGACGGCGTGCATTGTGTGGAGATTGGGGTGCACTGTGTGGAGACGGCGTGCATTGTGTGGAGATGGGGTGCACTGTGTGGAGACGGCGTGCATTGTGTGAAGATGGGGTGCACTATGTGGAGATGAGGTGCACTGTGTGGAGACGGCGTGCACTGTGTGGAGATGGGGTGCACTGTGTGAAGACAGAGTGCAGTCTTACCTCCCCCCCCCCCCCCCTAACTTATCACCACTGGCTTATTCTTTGAAAGCTGTTTTTATTGATATTGTTACTAAGTTGTCTCTCTGTGTGTACCAGGACCCCACTGGTGACGGTAACAGATAGAGTTAAAGCCCCTGACAAGTGTTTTTTGCTACGTGCTAAGAGTTTTCCCTTTGAGGACGCAGTATATGAAGAGCTGAGAGATGAGGTACTAGCAGGCTGTGTGCAAATTTGCCAGATCTGTAAATGAGATCTGCATGCAAAAGTCAAGTTCTTGATGAAGATCAAAGTTCAGAAGTTGACGACCCACCACAACTTTCCCCGGGAGTTTGAAGGCCGCGAACGCGAAGATGAGGAAGATTCAATTAAGTTGAACAAGTGTGCAGAAAACCATTATTTGCCGTGATTTTCTAAAATTCCAGGTGCTGACTATATTAAAGGATCGTACTGTGGTCTGTGAGTGTCTGCGGCTTAGGCGTTGCGAACGCACTTCTTGATGCCGTGGTGCCGGGTTCGATCCCAGCTGCGGACGAATTTTCTTGCGTGTGTTGCGACTGTGGTTCCGAGAGCTGATCGTTCTGTGATCAATGGCAAACTACTAAACGTAAAATTTGCTTATGAAAACCACAACAGCCACACACACACACACACACACACACACACAAAATGCTGTGGTTGATTCTAAAACGTCCTTTAAAGGATACGCAACTAACGTTTTAATTGTCGTATTTTTAAATTGGATATCTACAGTAGGCTCATTTCATCTCTAAAACATGGTTCTCGCAGCGATTTGTCTTCCTACTTTGTACTTCTATTCGCATCTTCTCTGATGAGGGTCCTATATTTTAGTTTGCATGTGTTTTTTATTTAGATAAGTTGTCAATCTTTTGACATTTATCCCCAGGATTACCCCCCCCCCCCCCACACACACACACACACACCTTTTGCTAAGGCAGTGCAGTTTAGTTGATGTATTATCTGCACTGATGGTCTAAATTCGCCTGATCAGAGATTTTTAACTATGCTGCTTAGAAACTGATCTCTATAAATAATTATACGAATTATCAGACAAAGAGAGTCCAATTTTAGATAACAGAAACCACGTGACGATAGGTGTCGAGGACACAAGTGTCCACTGGCACGAGACAATGGCTATGTATATCTGAGTTTGTTGTCAACACGTGATGCGGACATAGACACAGAAAGTGAGCACGGCACGAGAGCCACCTGTGCATGCAAGTGACCTAATGGCTGATTAATGAGGCCTGCTGGCAGATGTTTATTCCGGGATATAATTTAGTCATTATCCTTGGGTGGTTCCCCCGCCTGCCGGACACTTTCTGATCCTTACTGATTTATCAATGACGTGTCTGCCGAGAGTTCCACGGGCAAGAATTATAACATGTACGCACGGAGACATACAGAAATAAGTTTCACATTTACATACACAATTCTTCATGTTTCTGTCTGTTTGACTCTTTGACTGTCGGTTTGACTGTCTGTCTGTCTGTCGATCGGTCTCTCTATCTCCTATATAATAAACAAGATAACACAGAATGAATTTTAGAATGAATGAATAAGTCAATAAATGAACGAAGGAGTAAATAAAATAAATCCAAAAGCGATGTCATCACACACGGTTCTCTCAAAATTGTCCTGGTGCCTGTTTCATTACCCGTTCATCGACTACGATGCTAATGAAAGAAGACGCACCGTAATAAAAATCCCCTTACATCTTCAACAGTTCTTTCTTCTTTATAACAATACAATACATGTTTTTTTTTTTTTTTTTGGGTTATATATCTCTGTATCGTCATTATCCTCGTTGTTCTGTTGTGACATTATTTTACCCAGTCCTGACCGCCTACTCCTTCGTTCCGTTCTATCATGTTCGTTCATACCATCGGTATCATGGAAGCAGTTCGGGAGAGCATCCTTGGCTTTCTACATCAACCTTCGTTTTAGACATGCTTTTTGAACATTTTCGCATCCTCAATACTTTCGTTACAGACTCATTTCAGTGGCTGCTTAGATATTTTCTCCTAGTTTCATCTTAGGATGAGTCAGCTATAGCGTCATGGTCGTTGTCTGTCAACTGTTGAAACCAGTTGTTGCGCAAACGTTTCTCTGATGTTTTTACCTCGCCCTTCTAAACTTATGCCATTTTACGTACAGCAAAACTAGATTGTTCGTGTGCAGACAGACCCGAAACTGAATTGTTCATGTGTAGACAGACCCAAAACTGGATTGTTCGTGTGCAGACAGACCCGAAACTGGATTGTTCGTGTGCAGACAGACCCAAGACTGGATTTTTCGTGTGCAGACAGACCCAAAACTGGATTGTTCGTGTGCAAACAGACGCAAAACTGGATTGTTCGTGTGCAGACAGACCCAAAACTAGATTGTTCGTGTGCAAGCGGACCCAAAACTGGATTGTTCGTGTGCAAACAGACCCAAAACTAGATTGTTCGTGTGCAGACAGATCAAAAACTAGATTGTTCGTGTGCAAACAGACCCAAAACTGGATTGTGCGGGTGCAAAAAGACCTAAAACTGGATAGTTCGTGTGCAGACAGACCCAAAACTAGATTGTTCGTGTGCAGACAGACCCAAAACTGGATTATTCGTGTGCAGACAGACCCAAAACTACATTTTTCGTGTGCAAAAAGACATACAACTAGATATGTTCGTGTGCAGACAGTCCCAAAACTAGATTGTTTGTGTGCAGACAGACCCAAAACTGGATTGTTCCTTTGCAGACAGACCCAAAACTGGACTGTTCGTGTGCAAAAAGACCCAAAACTGGATAGTTGGTGTGCAGGCAGACCCAAAACTGGATAGTTAGTGTGCAGACAGACCTAAAACCAAATTCTTTGTGTGCAGACAGATCCAAAAGTGGATCGTTCGTGTGCAGACAGACCCAAAACTGGATTGTTCGTGTGCAGACAGACCCAAAACTGGATTGTTCGTGTGCAGACAGACCTAAAAATGGATTGATCGTGTGCAGACAGACCCAAAACTAGATTGTTCGTGTGCAAACAGACCCAAAACTGGATTGTTCGTGTGCAGACAGACCCAAAACTGGATTCTTCGTGTGCAGACAGACCCAAAACTGGATTCTTCGTGTGCAGACAGACCCAAAACTACATTTTTCGTGTGCAAAAAGACATACAACTAGATATGTTCGTGTGCAGACAGTCCCAAAACTAGATTGTTTGTGTGCAGACAGACCCAAAACTTTATTGTTCCTTTGCAGACAGACCCAAATCTGGACTGTTCATTTGCAAAAAGACCCAAAACTGGATAGTTGGTGTGCAGGCAGACCCAAAACTGGATAGTTAGTGTGCAGACAGACCTAAAACCAAATTCGTCGTGTGCAGACAGATCCAAAAGGTGATCGTTCGTGTGCAGACAGACCCAAAACTGGACTGTTCGTGTGCAAACAGACCCTAAACTGGATTGTTCGTGTGCAGACAGACCCAAAACTAGATTGTTCGTGTGCAGACAGAATGAAAACCACATTCTTCGTGTGCAGACAGACCCAAAACTACATTCTTCCTGTGCAAAAAGACATACAACTAGATATGTTCGTGTGCAGACAGTCCCAAAACTGGATAGTTGGTGTGCAAGCAGACCCAAAACTGGATTGTTCGTGTGCAGACAGACCTAAAACCAAATTCTTCGTGTGCAGACAGACCCAAAATTGGACTGCTCATGTGCAAAAAGACCCAAAACTGGATTGTTTGTGTGCAGACAGACCCAAAACTGGATTGTTCCTGTGCAGACAGACCTAAAACTAGATTGTCCGTATGCAGACATGTTTATATTTTCCCACAGGGATTATATAGGTGACGATATAGGAGTAAACATGAAATTAGAGAGATACACACGAGAATGTGAATACTCATAGAAACACAAGATATACGAAATGGGCTCAAGCCAGCACGTAAAGCCCAGGAAGAGAGTTATGAGTTTAGACAAAGAGCTAATCAGTTAGTATGTCTTTGGCAGCCGGCGTGAATAGTCGTGTTTGAAGGAAGAGTGAATGTGACATTGCGTAACTAAAGACGTGAAGGAGATTCTGTGCCATGAGAGGACAGTCAGACGACAACCTGAAGACAGCCCAACCAGAAGTGGTAGCCGGCGAGATCCAACCAGCCAAGGAGTCTAACAGCCATGATCAGTGGATGGTGGTAGACTTCGACTGTGTACTTGATAAATGTCATCATCTCTTGTTGGACCTGCTAGCCAGTAGTAGACTTAGACTGGACCGGATTACCTTTGAAAGTTGAATAAATGATGTAAACAGATATCACTTCTACTCGTTGCCAACTGTGTGCATTTAGAATGTCACCTGTGTCAAGGATATGAAAAACCCAGGCTATTCTCCAAAAAATGGTTCCAAATTATCGAGGCCGAAAATATACCCTAACAGGGCCTCAGTTACGCTACGCGCAGCGTCGAGTTGTGCTTAACTAGATGGCTGGGATCACGAGCAAATAAAATAAAGAAAGCTGCAGGAGATGTGTTAGCTGCTGCTCGTGAGTTCCAGCCATCTAGTTTAGCCCCGCTCCGCGGCACGCGTAGCGGCGTGGGAGATACCTTAACTCGGCGGAAGCTTTTCCGCGGTATGCCGTGTAGTCGCCGGAAAATGTCCTCAATTTACATGTGGCTGAGGCCCTGTTAGGGTATATTTTTGGCCTCCATAATTTGGGAGAGTTATTCGGAGGATAGCCAAAACCCCTAGCAACCGGCTAGCACACAGAGCAGACAATATCCCGCCGGCCCAGAAATGCTACGATCTGACTGTGCATGTCACACTCTTCTGTATCGTCTTTGTATTTGTGTGATATTGTTTGATTTATGATTGTGCCGATGAAGGCTCCACAGCCACAAAGTTCACATTTTGTTTGTGTTTGTTATATTGTAAAGCTTGCTGATGTACTTTTCGTTCGGTTTTATATCTTTGCAAGAAAGGAACAATTTACTGAGAGCATAGTGTCTGAGTAATTAATACAGAACAGAGTGGTCAGACTGTTTACACCTGTGGGACTAATGCAGAGGAGATCGGAGCACCAACCGCAACGACCGTAGTGCTGTTATGAGAGTCTTCACTAATCACTATTCACCTTCATCTTCTTATTAATAATATTATTTTAGCCACCGTTTCTTGTTTTGTTTTTTCCTATTTTTTTTTTTTTTTTTTTAGCATTATCATCACCAATTACCCTCATCATTAATATCATCGTTCTTTAGACAGGAAATTCCGGTGTAAACAGCCACAATGGCGGTACGCTTTTTCGTCCGTTGAGGCGAAAGCGCAAATTAGCTATTTTCGCTCACGTATAATGTGAAAGTTTCATCGGAATGGGGTCTGAACCGTGCAATGGAGTACATGCACGTGAGTTTAGACTTCCCTCAGGGTGTATTCGACGTCCGATGGCGACTATTTATACAGACGGATCCGTTATACGCCAAAGAAGAAGCGCATGGGCATTTACAGCACGCTCAGCGGGCAGAACAGTCAAAGAAGCCAACGGCGCCTTCTCCATGACAACCAGCAGCATGACGATGGAGGTGATGGCAGTGACACAAGCGCTTGACTGGCTTGAAACACAAAAATACACCCGCGTGTGTATACTCAGTGATTCAATGAGTATGATCCGGAGGGTTCAGGCAGGTTCAGTGCGAAGACAATGGCTTGAATCATTACAGAAGTCAACTGTTCGTGGAGTCACCTTTATTTTTGTTCCGGGACACGCAGGCGTCAATGGAAATGAAAGAGCTGACAGGTTGGCTGGATCCGCTATCACTACCGACGGTCAGCCTATGGATCATGCTGATATTATCAATGCCCTCAGAGAAATTGGAAGAATAGAGGACTTTGGTGGCAGTGAATCCACATCACTCGCCAGAATGGCAGACTTGGGAATTAAGATCGGCACAGCAAAAAACGAGAGGCACACCAGCTACGCCAGAAGACTTGTTAATCAACATAGAACTGGTACTATTAGCCATCGGACGTTGGGGTTCATACTGAGGGGAGGATCTGAGCGCCTATGGACATGTTCGGAGTGCAATGAGGATAACCCAACTAACTAACTAACTAACAGACAGGAAATTATTCACCATTGATAAGAGATTCGCAGTGGGCGCTACAAGAATTTGTTTGCTGTTTACAAAGTCAACAAAATCTTGCAATAGTCATTCTTGAATGGTATTTGGGGGGGGGGGGGGGGGGAGGGGGGGGGGGGGGGTGTAAATTAAAAAAAAAGTGATAGGGGGAAAAAACAGGAACCGGAGAAAATAAAAACCACACATACATTTGATTGTCATCAATTCAATATGAATTCATTGACTGGCCCGACTCCTCATCTGTTTTTCCTAAATGTAATGAGTCCACGGAGAATAGGATGCACTTTTTTATGTTGAGATGTGAACGTATCGTCTGTCATTCGGTAAGAAACACCCCGGATAGAAGACAGAGATTCCTACACATGGTGTCTACAATAACGGAAATTAACTCGAATTTGTAGGAAAGTGCCCAAGAGATGGATATGCCAATTAGAAATAAAACGTGCATACGGTATAGTGTGTCTGTTTATGTGTTAGATACTTTGCTCCTGCAATTAATTGTAGGTATCCGTGTGTGTGTAAGTGTTGTGTGTGGGTGCACTTTAAAAGCTGCAGTAGTGTGGTCGTTAGCATGCTTTTCTAGCTGTCTGGATGACATATGTTCGAATCCTACTGGTCGTGGCTATTTTATTTTGTTCCAACTGACTCATCTAAAATGACTATGAGGACATTGATTTCTGAGTTGAAAACGATCGGTATAATATTTGCTACAGCAACTAGTTTGTTTTTTGTTTCTGGAAACATCATATATACCAAAACAAATTGAGTTTGGCTGTGGCTTTTAATAGCTCAGAATATTTTGGACAGTAAGTTTCGCACCATTTATTGTTTAGTTGTATAATACGACGAATAACAGAAAGAAAAAACTAAACTTTTGAGTAGTAATACACTTGGAAACACATGTCCCTCTTCTTCTTCTTCTTCTTTCGTTTGCCTGAAATAAGTTGTCTATATCAGCAATTTTGTCTCTAGTATAAATTTCACTGTTAATATCAATTCATTCAGTGGCCTATAGAGTTTACGTTTCACTGTTGTTCTTTCTGGCCAAAAGGTTTGCCTTAATGTGTCAAATTCGGTGCAGTCCTGGAGTACATGCTCTGCTGTCTAGGGCACTTTTCCACAGGTGCACATGGCTGATACGCCTATCTTGAATTTCGTGTACATGTCGTTACCTAATCGGTTGTGCCCTGTTCTGAGGCAGGGGATAATAACTTGTCCAAAATAAAATAGTCGTCTTGTGATGGGGCTGGTGGTTTCCTTATCGATTTAATGATTCTTTTCTTTTGGTGGTATGTGACTGGTACATCCGGCTGCACTTTTGTCGCACCTTCTCCTGCCAGTTGATCAGCTTTCTCATTTCCAGGCACTCCACAATATGATGGTATCAACTACATTACAACTCTTTGCTGAAGGCTAAGTTGTGTCAGCAGTGTTTGCAATTTCGGTAGTTTCCTAGACTGGAGTGCTTCAAGTACTGATTTTGCATCTGTCATTACTACATACTGGGAGCCATGATTGGTATTTAGCAGTTTCTCTGTTGCTATCTTGATAGCCTGAGTTTCTGCATCATAGGTATGGCAGTACTTTCCGGTTGGTACTCTGGACGTATCCCTAGTACCA